>CATIWM010108629.1:0-11673 GCA_949671775.1 Mallotus repandus | reverse complement strand
ATAAAATGTTCAGCTCCAAATGACCATTGAAACAGCAGAAATGGGTTTTCCCTATTTCTATAAGTTTCGTAGTAGATATCTCAAAATTTTTATATCATCAAAGAAAACTAAATTTGAAGCTTCCTAACTCATGTTATGTTCAAAACAATCAGACTGAAAAACTGGATCTTAGGAACCCGAATTTTGTATTTGATAAACCCTAACTTATTTCAACAAAAATATTAAAATTACTTACCAAATAAACATCTATGGCCTTTGAAGATGAAGATTAGACTCTGAAAATGATTCTAGACCTTCACTTTTACTTGGTAATGCAGCTCTTTTTTTTTTTTTGTAGGTGATAATAATGAAGAAGAAGAAGAAGGAGGAAGATAATCCTTCTCTCCTTTTAACACACGTCCAAACTCTTCTTTTTTTTTTTTTTTAATAATAATAATAATACTAATGATAGTCATGAAAATAACAAAACCACTTTAAGCACTTTTATTTTTGTCATTAACCAATTTAAGCCCTTAACTTTCTAATTCTTGTTATGGACTTAATATCACACATATTACATCTATTTCTCATAACTATATGATATGCATGTTATGCAAATAAATGAAAATGTATTATGTGGGCGTTACATACGTGACCTTAACCAAATATGGAAACTCGTAAGGGATGACACCAAGTACAAGAAACACTATAGTTCCAATTTGAAGTACAAATTATATTTCTAATGAAGGGCTTCACTAGACACAACTAAAATTTATACATCACCAGTTGCATCCTTATTCATAATCAGAATTTATCAGAAACAAACATAGTCAACTGCATAGGGTTGTGAGTGAGATAATGGAAGGTATAGTGCTGTAATAGGATTGAAAAATCTTTAACCATAGTCACCTTCTTTTAAAGTTATGTGTGCTGCCTGAGAAGGATCTTGCAATATAGACCTCAATTGTAGGTGAAGCATCATCTGGACACATGCATTATTTTGCCTTTAGGAAGCTAGTTCCCACAGTTACATCTGATTCACAATTCATGCACCATTTCTGACCATGGCCTCTTGATTCTCTTATAACACCATTACTATGACATAACTCAAGAACTCCAAATAACAAGAGAAAATCCTTATCGACAACCTCAAACTTCACACTTCCAGTAATCCTTATGCTATCAGTACTAACAACCTCAATACTTTACAAGTTTACCGCCCTTAAATCAATCACAACCAATTTAAAAATAAAAACATCACCTCAAAACAACAACAACAATGAGAAATATCAAAATCAATAAAATCAACAAAATCAGCAAAGATGCGTTACTTAGCATATGTTCTCTTCTCTAATCCCTTCTTTCACTTCTTCTTTGTTTGATGCCATTTATCATTCCATTGATGAACCCGGTTATAGCGGGTAGTGGTGGTAGTTGTTGAAACAGAACACCCACGCACAACTTAACATTTCTTGTAAAAGCACACAAGGAGAAATATCAGGAACTGGGTTTGCCAATTTAACCTAAATTTAACAGAGAGAAAACATCCAAGTGTTAATTCTTTCGGATAGCCAAACAAATCAAAATCAAAATCAAAATCAATAACAACAATGTTGGTTCGCCTCTGTTCTCTGCCCTCAATTCAAAAATCAGAATCAAATTTCAAAATCAACAAAATCTAATTCTTTCAAAAACCAGACCACTACTGCCCATCTCTATGACCGCAAGCCATCACCGTCATTGCTCACAAGGAAGCTAGAGCTGCTGTCGGCCGTCATCCACCCAAACTGCCTCCGCCGGACAATGTCTCATTGTTGTCTTCTTTTCTGCTACTGTCTCACAGCTCGCCAGCGTCTCTTGGGCAACAAATAACACCCAACAGCCAAGGCCTCAAGTCTGACTTTGAGCAGAGAAGAAGAAAAAGGAATTAAAAGAGTTTAGGATTGGGTCCTGTAATGATTTTTGCATTTTTTATGTTTTGGTTTTTGATTTTTGATTTCTAAATTTTTTTTATTAATGAGTTGCGGGTCATGGATGGATGATATATCTTAGCTATTAGTCAACCATATCTACATCAGTGTCACGTAAGATCAATTTAACGGTGTTAGACGGATATACTAGAAAATGTCAAATGACATAAAACACATATTTAAAAGTGTAAAATAAAAACACATACTTAAAATTCTAAAATCGTAAAACCACATGATGATTTTTCATATTTTTTAATATTAATGTGATTTAATTAAAAAAAGTATTTTTTCAATTTTTTTCTCTAAATTATTGGTATCTAAAATCCACTAAATTCTAATTAATTTAATTTAATGAGAGTACGACCATAAGAATAGTAAAGACCTTCCACCAATAAACTTAATACAATTACTTACATTAAAATTAAAATTTAAAAAGTCGCATGAGCAAAAATAGCCTCTATCGTATGTTGTTATCTTCTTTCAATTTTACCATTAATCGTTCGAGATATGTTAGAGAGGGAAAATCTCTCAATGGTTACTGTGCTTAAGGTCTTGCAGCATCTGCTGCTTGGTCTTATTGTGCTTAACGTAGCTTTGTTTCAGTTCCATCCTCCTAATCTACACCATCAGAATCACTATGTTCATAGCCTTCTCATTCCGGCAGCTGAAATTGATCCCAACCTCAAACAACTCAATCTCTTTCACTGTTGCAATGGCTATGGTGCTAATGCAAAGTCTGTCTTTGCTCTGTAAAACAATGAATCCAAGTATGGAGTACTCTCAAAATGTAAGCGTGTTAATGATTTCTCCAGCAAAACTAGCAACGGATGCAAATCTCTCCGTTCCGTTTGCTACCTCGTCATGGCCAGGCTGGGTAAGGTATCGACATTTGGATCTTGTACCACTGCTGCTCCTCCACGGTTAGCGGACCTGTACCTACCTTCCATGGTAGCTCAACCCTATAAAGCTGCCTTCGCAGACCTCGTTGAGAAGATCTCTTACCTGCAAACCCCTGTTGGTTGGAGGTTGAACTCCATCGACTGCAATGGAGCAAAGGAAGGCTTTGATGTTTTGGTTGAAGACTCCTTTCCAATAATAGAAGCTCTCTATGCAGATGACCTTGGTTCAACTCCTTGCAAAATCATCTCTGCATGGCCCATAGTATTACTTCTCCATACTACGTGGGAGTGTTCATGTCCAAAGAGATAACACCAACAATACCATCTATGGTGGCGCGTATGTTGGACCCCCCCAGCCGAGAGCGTCCTCAACTTGAAGACCCAGCTGTGTAGTTGTTGGCTCTGTCAGTAGACGGTTGCACGTTAGTGCTGATGGAGAAAAGGACGACTCCACATTGGGAAGTGCTTTGGGAAGACTCAGTGGGCTGAACTCAAAGGAAAAGAAGCCCTTGAGCCATTATGAAGAAGAAACCCAAGGTCAAAGCCAAGAGAAGGCCCAATCCAAGCTCTCCTTTCTAATGATGTTAGCTCACCAAACTCAGGCCCTACTGCTATTACCTTCTCAGCAGGAAAATGGAAAATTGCTTTGTCAACAATGGACCCGGCCTTGAAAGAAAACATTGGAGAGCTCACTTCTAGGATGGAGCCTAGTCTCCTATGGATAGAGGTCATGAATCTATTTCTAGCCCAACTTTGTGTATTTGGGCCAAGTCTGGATATCCAAGAACTGTTGATTTACTTCTACCCTATAGCTTCATGCTAGTAGAAGTTAAATTAATGACCACCTTCTTGATGGAGGTCTTGATTCTGTATCTTTGTTCCCCTACTTAATGAAGTTTGACGAATCCTATCTTTCAAAAAAAAATAAATTTTACCATTAATCTTCTTTAAATTATATTCTTAAGAAACTGAAATTATAGGAATGATTTCACCTTCGTCTTAGGATGCAGAGGAAAATAGAACATTACACAAATGGCCTGTGTTCACTTCTATCTCGTGACAGGCAAGCAAAATACATTAAAAAGAATACAAGAATCAAATTCAATTATTTCATCTTTTCCCCATAAACATAATCATACATATCTCTATTAAGTTATGAGCTCTGAAATTAGGCGAGAGATTTCCATTTGCAGATGAAATAAGGGTTGTACTCAACATGATCATACGTGCAATGGTCATATATAAATTGATGTTTAAATAACAATCCAGGATCACACATGCCTTCTCAAAAAACCAAGAGAGCAACAAGAGAAGCAAGCAAACCAACTGCTGCGCATTGGCCTTTTTGGTGTTCCAGGGCCTCTTATTAGTGCCAGTGGATCATGTCTCAGGTGCTTCTTCGAAGGCGGATTATCCATGATCAATTTTGCAGAATTGCTTCCTCCTACAGTTGCATCCAATCTGAAATTGAATTAAGAAACAAATTTTTGGTACAACAAGCTAACCTTGGGATAAATATATGCACATTTTTCAAATTAAAAATATAACGTTTCTGATGAGTTAATTTCTGACATAAGACACGATTGAACCGTTTTTATCTTATTCTTGTGGAAATCCAGAAATTCTTATAGGGAAATCGGGTTGTCAGAAACTTAACTCCTGATATCTTAATTATAAGATTGACACTGATCATTGAGCTACGTACTAGTTCAGTGGTAGGAATTATTTGGAATTGATTCTACCTCTACACTGAAACTTGTGCAACTTACATTGGGAAGTGAAAAGATTGAGCGCTGCTGGTTGAGTTCCGGACTTCCTCTGCATGAGAGATCCTTTCCAGATTTAGATTTTTAGGAGTTTTCGATTCTTTAGAAACCCCTTTCATGGTACTGAATGGAAATTCAGGTTCTCCTCCTGCAGCTTCAGGAAAATATTGTCCCGTTAATTTTGATTCCATGCTTGTCTCTTCCCTTACTTTTTCCACATTACCTGCTTCAGAGACAGGAAACAGGCTGGGGGCAGGATTGTTGATCTCAGGAAATTCATTAGATTTATATATCAGGAAAACATGATCTCTGGAGAAGCTGTTGTTTCCCATATGAATACTAAACAATGATTCATTTGAAGCAATACTCCAGTCCATAGGCGTGGCTGGCTTGCTGGTGAAAACTGATGCTGGAATACGATTTGGATCATAGCCTGGACCTTGCACCATCATTGTATCTGAAGGATGTAGTACAGATGACTCATTCATGCTCATTCTAGGATTGAAATCAGAAACATCTTCCAACTCGAGGTTTGTTTGTGTTGGTTCGAGAAGGGGATCAGAATCATCCTTTTCAATACTCCTGGAATCTGTTGAGGATTTTGAAGATGAGAAACTAGATCTCAAGGTTTCTTGCTGAACAACACTGGCAGTTTCATCATTAGTTTCCTTTGAATTTATCAAATGCTGGCTCATAATTTTATGATCACTATCCATAATGCAGCTGTCAGGTATTTGATCAGCAATTTGTTGAGGACACTATATCCTGTTTCAGGAATTCACTCTGTAATGTAAGGTAAAAAGAAAAAACATTCACATCAACATTTTAATGGACATTGCAAAAAAATTAAAATCAAGTTTATTGTTTTTGCATTTTATAGGTCAATTTTTTCTTGCAACAAGATCGAAGTTCGTCGCATATTATTTTAAATTCAAGAAATTAGGTTTCCAGAATGAAAACATTCATTAAAAATACCATATATTATATGTGATGATTAACATAACTATCAAATTAATTCACAAATTAGCATAGCTCAAAATTGCTGGAGTGGTCTTCAGTGCCAAAGGGTTAAGTTCCAAATGAAGTCTAAGACCAATTAAAATAAATAATAGTGAATATGAAAAAATGAGATTAATATTAAAATTTAAAACTTACTCTAATTCATCAAAATATGCATTGACAACCCAAAAATCATCAACTCGAAAACTTGTTCTTGGGAAAGATACAAGTTTTCAAAAGAAAAAAAATGAGCTGGGTTGAGGTTTAGATGTGATAAAGATAACAAGTGGAAGGACAAGAGAAAATTTAGGTTCTTGGAAGATATGAAAATGTCTTTAATTAATGGAAAATTCAAGTATTTGGCAATGTTTGCCAATTTTAAGCCATTTACTAACTGCCTACGCTGGAACTATAAACAAATTCACTCTAATTAATTAATTAAGTTCAACATTTTGTTACAATTGGAGTTAGGTGCTTTAACCATAATTACTCTTATAATTAAATTAACATTATTTTTTGTTAGTTAAATGTTTTAGCTATAATTAAACTTAACTTTTCCAGTTCAAATTGTTAAGTAGTTATAATGTTTTGTCAAGTTTAGTAGTGTATGTTATGTTCATCTTCTTTGTGGTTGCTTCTCAATCTAAAAATATACCAAAAATAAATGTCTTTGTTTTTCTTTTAACTCCATTGTTGTTAGTGGGTGCAAATTCAATTTCTAACCCGAAGAAAATATGTTTTTTTTTTCCTTAAAAACAAAAATTGGTTTTCTATATATATATATATATATAAACCAATGACAAGGGACAACTAATAATTTCTTAAAAAAAAAAAGGAAATGTCTGTTCTTATGGAGAGTTAATTTTTATAATTTTTTGTTTTGTTATTTATTAAAATTGATCAAAATTTTACAAATTATACAATGAAATTATTTTTTTTTAAATTTGA
Source organism: Mallotus repandus (assembly GCA_949671775.1). Classification (NCBI taxonomy): domain Eukaryota; kingdom Viridiplantae; phylum Streptophyta; class Magnoliopsida; order Malpighiales; family Euphorbiaceae; genus Mallotus; species Mallotus repandus. The sequence goes on along the minus strand of CATIWM010108629.1, from coordinate 5,112 downwards.
TTTATTTATTTTAAATAAATAAATATATATATATATATATATATATATATTTGGTATAATGTCTTATGATATCCAGCAGTTATAAAAGTTATAAGTATTTTGAATTAAGTCGAATGTACTTTACTAAGAAGGTAAAACTCTTTTAACTTTTTTTTTATATACATGAATTAAATTTGAGATTTTATTTTAATAAATTAAATTTTTTGTGACTTAAATCAATAAAGTTTGAATTTCTCTGTATCAATTAGTAATATAGTGAAAAAAACTTGTGTAAAAATGGAATTAAAACAATTTTTTGCTTGCAAATGTGAGAATTAAAAGAAAAATGAAAGGATAAGATATAAAAGGAAATCGAGGCCCACTGCTTGTCTTATATCCACAGCCTGCATTCACTTATCTTCTCTAACCATTTGGACTGAAAAGACTAGTGAGAGCACATAGCAGCAGTGCTGTTTCAATGGACGCAGGTTTGGAAAATCAGCTACTAAACCATGGACTCAAGACTTTTAACTGTAAGCTCCACTGCCCTCTTCCCTTTAAGCTGTAACAGTTCCACAGATGCTATCCAGTTTTTGTTTAGTATCTTTATTTTGTCTAATTTTTTTTTCCTAGGTAAAACGTTGCTCAAACAAAACACTTCTCAATCATTTCTGAGACCAAGTTCAGTTAGCATTGCCGAGAATTTTTCATCTATTTATCTCAATTGCTATAACTTAAATAGCCTCAATCCGATAATGGTAAGTAACCATTTCACCTTATTGATGGTCATTGTTTCGGGTTGAGTCAGTCTTTTTCGGTTACTAGAGATTGAACTGGAGACCTCATAGCTCCAGTGGCAACTTCAGTATCGTCAGGTCAAAGGTTATTTCATTTAGTTGGTAGGTTATTTATAGGCCAATTTTGCTTTGTTGAAGGTCAAGAGGCTAAGAATGATAGAGGTATGTGCAACGAGAAGGAGAAGATTTCCTCAGAGAACTGAAACGTATGTACTACTAGAACCTGGACAAGATGAGAAGTTTGTGTCTGAAGAAGAGCTGAAAGCTAAGTTAAAAGATTATCTTGAAAATTGGCCAAAAAAGGCATTGCCTTCTGATCTTGCAAGATTTGAAACCATTGATGATGCAGTTTCTTTCTTGGTAAGTTCAGTTTGTGAACTTGAAATTGATGGAAATGTAGGATCTGTCCAATGGTATGAAGTTCGTCTGGAATGAACATAGAATTAGTTTCCAGGCTATAGCTTGTGATATCATCTATATCATAATCTTGCTTGCTTGCTGCTTAGTTATTTATTGAAAAAGGCTTGTTATTTGGTTCCTGATACCTATGAGCTTTATTGAGAATAGCATATTGGATTCAAAAAAAAAAAAAAAAAAAAGAAAAGAGAATAGTCTATTGAACATTGTTTTGAAGCGAAAAAGAACTCGAAATCACACATATGTATTGTATTTCGAGGCGTTATTTATGAAACTAGGTAAGGAATTGACAATAAGAAATGAACATATATTAAGAAGACATCCCGGCAAACAATTATTTTGATGCCAACATCAGGATTATATATCGTATCTCCAGACAAATTCATCAAGTTCAAGAATCCATCTGATCTGATTTATCCAGCAAGATGTAAATGCATACAGCAGTTGATCCAAATTAATTAAGCTTTATCAGTATTCAAATATGTTCATATCTCAATCTTGAAAGAAACTACATCCTGAGCTACATCTTGAACCTGCAAAAAAAATTTGTCGTAGAAGAATTGATGATACTTCATCGGATTGCAACTTTATGGGTCAGGAAAAGAACATACAATGATTCAGTTTATGTATATATCTGTACCTTTGGTTGATTCATGCTGGGTGGCAAGAGTGCAGCACCACCCTTTCTGTTTCTTGCCAGAAGGCCTTTAGTAATTGGTGACACCATAAGATCAGTTGGGCTTCTATACCTGAAAATACTCGATCAACAAGCAATTGCAAACTCAATAAAATGAATTAGTTAATAATAATTAGTTATACATACCTTTCAGGGTACTTAAATGCCTTGGGAACTTTGAGCCGATCTGGGGTACTACTTTTGCGCAAATCGCCACTCGAATTTAAACCTTTTGAATCTGCTTGACGTGGTGGTGTTTTGCAATCCAACAACGTTATGTTGTTGGCTTCTGATTGCACTAGTGGCTCTTTAATTTGCGTAGTTTCTTGCTGGTTCTCCATTGCAGACTAGACAACAACTTCAACACTTATCAGAGATCTTGATGCAAGGAATGTATTGAAAACAAAAGACCCAGATGAGCATCAACAAGAAAAAACGATTCAAAATTGTTGAACAATAGTGAAGAATGAAAATAAAATAGCATTTAAAAGCAGAAGGTTTTCCAACGGTCCAATTTAGATGGTGATGAACCGTTGAAATTCAAAACCATATGGTCTAACGTTCAAATTCTATCTGCTCTATAATAAAGATATATTAGCCATCCAAAATGGTGGGGTCGGTCGAAGATGATGTCTTCAAAGCATTTTATTTTTTTTCCTTATATTATTTAATAATTATTATTTATTTTAATATGTTCAGACTCGAGTTTATATAAAGTAATCAGGAACGGATTCAGAAAAATTTAATATTCAGGACATATTTTAAATGTGTTTGCAAGTATATTTTATTTTAAATTTGTAGAATTTTTTAAATACTAATTAAATTTTTGTAATATTTTTATTAATTTGAAAAATTACAAAAGAGAAGCATATTTTCAAAATATTGCAGTGGGCATAAAATATGGAGATAATAGAAGAAATTTCAATTGTTGAAGTACATTAAATTCAATAAATGGTTCTTTAATCTTTTTAAATAAAAAAATTATAATTTTCTAAATTGAGTAGATGCTGTTGACAATAAGCTCATAATTTTAATTAGAGTCAAAATAAATTAATCATTACTAAGTTCGTTTATATTATTTCTTTTATTTTTTAAATTTGGGGTATCAACACTAAATTTTATTATATCTATTTCCTTTCACATAAAAAAATTAATTTTGGAATAAATATAAATTGAAGATTTTTACATTTTAGTAGAGCAAATATTATTATTCTTATATAATTTTAATGGAAGTTTTGAGTAAATGTAGCGATTAAATTCTAGTAAAAGTGTTAGCACAATGAAAATTTTTTTTATATAAAAAAAAGTTTGTAGGGAAAATAGAATAAGCATGAAATGAATAGACATAATCACTAATTTTCACTAAAAAGACATGGGTGTTAAAAGAAAATTTTTTATGATATTTCCAAAAATAATTAGAGGAGTCTCATTTCTAATGGTGAATTCATCTTGAAAAGATTAGATTACTTTATCAACAATCAATAGATTGTGATAAGTTATTAACAAATAAAACTATTAACTTTATAGCAATGAGGAATAAACCTGTTTCATCATGGCGTCCGGTTCACGGTTTATGCATCTTTGAGATGGGTAATCAATTGTTTTCATTCCAAATTTTCCATGAGTTGGATATGAACCAGATTCTTGAATAAGGACAAAACCTACTTGTTCTTTCACCATATAATGGCTCCATAGCTCCGAATGACATATAGTTTAGGAAAGTGGATTTTTGGATTCAGGTATTCAATCTTCCGGTTGGTCTCAGGTCTGTGAAAATTTTGCACAGGATTAGAAATTCTATTGGCATGTTTCTGCAATCTGATGAAAATAATTTTAGCAGCATTTGGCACACTCACTTAAGAGTTAGGGTGATATTGGATGTTTCAAGACCCTTGAAAACGAAGATGAAAATAAAACTTCAAGGATCCTAGTCTTGTTGTATTGAATTTAAGTATGAGAAGTTATCCATATTTTGCTTTGTTTATTGAAAATTGGGGCATTCTGAGAAATTTTGTGAAGCTGTGTTTACAAATCCAAGTCTTCTGGATAATAAGCAATTTGGTGGATGGCTGAGAGTAGCTCCTCGTCATGATTAAATTTCAGTGGAGAGGTGGCTCCAGTCAGAAAGCGGTGAAGTTCTGCTGGAGAGGTCTAATTAAGAAAGGCAAGAAGGAAGCGATAATGGGAGAATTCAAAAACCCGTTAATTTAAGGATGAGCAATAAAAGGGAGGAATAGTATATGAGTGGTGAAAGGGGAGGTTTTGGCGTTAATGGGGCAAGTTCAAAATCAAATAGTAATCTTCAAGATAAGGAAACAAATCATTGCGCTTTTATTGATGAGGAAAGATATAGAAGGGATAGTTGTTTCTAATAGAAAACGTCATCGTAGAGAGGATCCAGTATTGGATCACAATGGGACTAGTTTTGTAGATGAATCTGACCAAGGTGTAGTTGTCTTTGGGTCTATCAATAGAGTCCTGGATTCCAGCCAATCAATTTATCCCGGTGGGTCTTGTGTCACAAGCCCGCCAAGAGCCATGAGTTGCTTAGCATGGAATTGTCGTGGGCTGGCCAACCCATGTGTAATTCGGTTCTTAAGGGACTTGGTTTTTAAAACTAGGCCTAATATTGTCTTCTTATATGAGACTTTGGCTAAGATGGATAATACTGAGAAGATTAAAAATAATTTAGGCTTCAGTGGCTTTGAAATGGTTAAGTGTGTGGGCCAAAGTGGTGGTTTAGCTCTATTGTGGGATAATAGTATTTATAGTCAAGTAATTCAGTCTGATTTAAACTTTATTGATGTTACAGTCGAGATGGCTAGCTTTGATAAATGGCATTTGACCCACATAATGTATTTTCATTTATTTGCATAACATGCAAATCATATAGTCATGAGAAATACATGTAATATGTGTCATATTAAGTCCATAACAAGAATTAGAAAGTTAAGAGTTTAAATTGGTTAATGGCAAAAATAAAAGTGCTTAAATTGGTTTTGTTGTTATTGTTATTACTATCATTATTATGTTTACCCCTATCATCCACTTCCTCAATCTCTACCCTTTTATCATCATCATCAACTCTCTTTTTCTTATTTATATCCTTTTCAACCTCCTTGCCACTTCGTGAAGTGACAGCTTGACAAGACTCTTTTTGTACAAACTCCGGTTGGCTAGGAAGCTTTCCTAAAGGTTTAGTGTTAGAGGAAGAGGCTTGTTGGGCAATTTGGGTTTCAAGGA
>CATIWM010108571.1:0-13800 GCA_949671775.1 Mallotus repandus | reverse complement strand
TGAATTAAAGAGAATTTTGAGCTTTAATTGAATGCTTGAGAAAGTATATATGAGCAATAAGTTTCTTCACCTCTAAATGATCTTCAGAGGTTGTATTTATAGTTGAGCAATTCAATTATAGCTGTTAGAAATAATAATTTTTTTTCCAATAAATTCAAAATTTATTTGGATGAAATTTTGGACTTTTAGCATGCATAAACACTGGCCCCAGTCGTGATCACCCTGATTCCTGTCGGGATATTCAAAAATATGTCTGTTATAGCCGTTATGTTTGAAGACAGCCTTAATCCCGGTCGGGATCACACATCTCTCGGTCGGGATCACACATGTCCCGGTCAGGATCACACATGTCCTATCGGGACATCAGCCTGAGATATGCTTTGAATAAATTCTTCAGTTTGATGCAATTTTGGTCCTGGTCAGGACTTGCATGGTCCTGGTCGGTATCATAACTTGTTGACATTAAATACGATCGAATAAGTCTTAGCTTTCTTCATGAAAGTTTTAGGTATTTGTCTTATCTTTCTATAGAACTTTTAATAACTTCAATTGGACATATGTAGCTCAAGATATTGTTGAAATACTAAGAGCTGCTCATATTGAAATGAAAACTGCATATGCTGATTTTAACTGAAGATTTCCAGACCCAAATGAATTTGGATTTTGACAAGTAAGATCAATTTGGAAATATTGTGATGTATAATTCAAATGTTAAGAAGATAAATTTTTTATTTAAAAAGTCTAAAACTTCCGAAATCTTCCTGGAATCCCGAAGGTTGATTTAGCCCAAAATCATTCTTAGCTTCATTTTGATTTCCATTATAGTCCTAGCTTATACACACTTAAACAAACATGTTAAATTCTCAAAATCAAGTTTGTTAAGATCAAAATCAAGATTGATTCTTGCTAAGGTCAACAAAGTTGATGTCATAAAAATTTAAAATGCCCAGAACAATAAGGCAACTTTCATTGATTATCGTGCTTTTTTGGCCTTCCAAACAAAATAATGACCTTCCAAGCATATTTATCACACTTATTCTCCACTATAAATCATTACCCAGTTAATAAATTTCATACCAAGCAAAGAAAATCAGGTCTCAAATGATTCTAGGCAATTCTTCTGTTAATAGAATTACAAAATTAGAATCATTATTACATAATCGAAGAAAATTTACCTTTTAGGTGAATAGATCGAGAAGAATAGAAGAATTGGTGTTTGAATCCATTTTTTTAATTTTTGAAATGGAAATGGAAACGGTGATGAGGGGAAACAAATGCCGGACTTGGAGTTTGGATCTGAGTAGGTTGCAGTGTCAATTGGCCTCCATTTGATGATGCATCGAAGAAGAAGAGAAAGAAGATGAAAGAAAGGGAAAAAAATAGGGTGGGACGACGGATAGGGCAAAAAACGGGAAATAAAAACTATGGCTTACATAAATATTTAGAGACATATTTAAATAAATTAATTAATTTAAATAAAATGTCTCGAATTAATTAATTAATTAAAATTTTAGATTAAAAAATATTGAAAATATAAAGTTAATGATAAATTTGTTAAGCTAATTTTTAATAAATTGTAAAAAATATTATTTTTATTATTTTTCAATTGAAGAAAAAATAAATTTTATAGAGATAATTTTTAAAAAACCATAAAATAAAAGTGAAAATGATAAATTAAAAAAATTAAGTTAAAATTTTAATTCAAAAATGTTTGAAATATATCAGTAATATAAAAGTGGTGAATTTAAGTTGATTTTTTAATAAATGGTAATAAGTGATAATGTTTTTAGAGCTTTTTAAATTGAAATAAATAAATAAAAGTCTATTAAAAATAAATTATTTAAAGACGTTTATAAAACATTACTAAAGTTTAATTTTAAAGACGATTAAATAAAACGTCACAAAAGCTTAATTTTAGAGACGATTTTCAAAAATGTCAAAAAAATTATCATTAAGCGACGTTTATAAAGCGTCACTAAAACTTTATTTTAAAGACAATTTAATAAAACGTCGCAAAATCTTAATTTTAGAGACGATTTTCAAAAATATCCAAAAAAAATATCATTAAGCGACGTTTATAAAACGCCACTAAAACTTAATTTTAAAGACGATATAATAAAACGTCACAAAATCTTAATTTTAGAGACGATTTTAAAAAATGTCAAAAAAATATCATTAAGCGACGTTTATAAAACATTATGAGCACTTTTAGGAACAATTTTAATGCGGTGGGAATATTTTCAGGGTGAGCAGGAATTTGTGCGCCCTTTTAGAGACGATTTTTGTAAAACGTCCCAAAATGTAATATTTAGAGACGATTTTTATTGCGTTGCAAAAATAAAATATCTCTAATTTCACACTTTATTGTAGTGAAGAATGAATAATTATGTGAAACCTTAGAGAATATGATATATTTATTGACTTCTCAATTAAGGTTTCACTTACTAAAACGTTTTTGGTATATTCCACCTTTTTTTCAATTTTTGATTTGATTCAAAAACCAAAATAGAAATATTTTCCAATTTATTTAAGATAACCATTACCTTAAATAAAATAATAAATAAATAGACATTATGACTACCCAAGTTATGTGAAGATCGATAATCCGACATAACCTAATTTACATTGAATCTTTTAGTCCCTTTGTCACACAATGTCTTGATTGAATATAAGACATAGTTTATGTCATCCTTATACAATTCAATCATATTACTTCTTGATTCTAAGTAGACTAAGAATAATAACTCCTTATCAATTCATTTTAGCATGACCATTCATTTTCCTCAGTCTATCTTATCAGTAGGCCCCTAGATATCTTACTCATATTAAATGAGGGAAAAATTCCTTCTTAATCACTCACATTACTCACATAACTCATTTCATATCCAACAACAATCTATTTCATTATCCTGTTAAAAACAATGTTAGATTGTGTCAAAATATAAAATAGTTATGTAGAAATCCATGGTGATTTTAAGGTCAGGGGACTAAAACAATATTACTATGATGAGAATTACTCATGACAATTATCTATGTATTATTCTCATAGTAGGTCAATCCAGTAAATTATTTCTCAAAATAGTACCTATGAGTTGACTTAATATCTCATATTCATGATTAGTAAAACATAATCATCAGTCAACACCATACTAGCCTTAATTCATTATTATGACTAGTATAATTTGAATAGAACTCATATTTAATCTAAGGGTTTTACTATCAAATCACATACTTGACGACCTTAGGAAGAATTGACCATTCAAGTAATTATCATAACATAAAATGATAATGAAAATGTCTCTTTATTAATAAAATGATAAAGTCAAAACATGGACATATATAATTGACCTAGTGCATATCACTAACAGATTCTAGTATGATAAAGCTTTTGAAACCACCTCTTGAGGATTGGCTTGTTTTCATACAAAGATTGCATCATTTCTGTTCTTCCAAATAAACCAACAAGTTATTACAATCAAATCAAGTAAATCCTCACCCAAAGCGCTATAACTGGACCTCCACCAAGATGCTACAAAAGAAAAGACAACACTTTCATTTCTAAAACCAAAAGGTGACAAGAACCACACCTATTTCGCCACTATGCAAAGGAAAAATAGATGCTCTAAAGTTTCCTCTCCATTATCACCTAATGTACAAGAAGAAGAAACAACCATCTTCCTTTTTGCCAAATTAGACATATTCCCCAAAGCATTTGACATCATTCTCCAGATTTTTTTTTTAACTTTGAAGGCACCTTCCGATTCTAGATAGAAAACTATAATTTTTTGTCAAAACAAAGAGATTATGAAGCATTCACTGTTGGGCTAGTAACTTGCGAAGCCAACTAATGATAACCAGATTTTACACTATAAATTCCATTAGATCTAAATGGCCAAATCCATCTATTCCTCTTATTAGATCTACTAATCGGAATCTGAAATATTTTACTTACTTCATAATTTGAGAGAAGATTATACAACAAGGTTAAATTCCAAGTCCTAGAGATTGGATCAATCACATATGTAACCCAATTCACTGAATTTTAAAATCATAAAGGTTTGGCACCTATGGATTAGTCCAAAAATTGGTATCCCTCCCATTTGCTATATTTTTCTTGGCACCTTTCCTAATTAACTTTAATCTCTCTAGGAAACTATTTTAACCCCAAGAAACATATTTTCTTTTATTTTCAAAGAAAATATTACCATCCGACCCATATTTACCTTTTAGAATTCCAGATAACAAAGACTTTGGATTGGTTAACACCCTTTAAACATTCTTCTTTATGAGAGCTACATTAAATAAATTTAGATTTTGAAAGCCACACCCTCCCACATATCTAGCTCTAGCGAACTTCTCCCAACTACACTAATAAATCTCTTTCTCCTGGTCTCCTTGTTTCTACCAAAATTTATTGATAACTTTCTGAGCTTCCTGAGTTACATTCTTAGAAAATTTAAAGCATGAGAAAGCATAGGTTGGGATTGTAGTTAAAATAGGTTTAACCGTTACCTCCCTACCCCCAAAAGATGAAATACTATACTTCCATGATTTAGCCTTATCTTTCAATTTGTCTATTAAAAATTTTGGAGGCTTGTAATTTTGATCTTCCTTATTCTAACGGGAGACCTAAATATTTCTCTCCACAACCCATATCTCTCATACCTAAAACTTCTTTTATTCTTGATCTTAACTCACTGTCTTCCAAAAATAATACTCGATTTACCCTATTAATCTTCTGAGTCGTGGCCCTCATACATTGATAAAAAATTATGTTTAATCTATGAGCCTATAATACATTTTCTTGACAAAAACAATGGTATCATCTACAAATAAACTTGCAAAAACCATTGGACAATGATTATTAATTCTAAAACCTTTTATTCGACCTCCCCTTAAAGCTGCATCTAACATATTAGGAAGAATGTTTGCAATGAAAATGTATAGATAAGGTGATGAAGGGTCACATTGTCGAGGACCTCTAGATGGTCTAAAACATTCAGAAGGCTTACCATTAACCAACACAAAAGACACACATTTCATAACTCTCTTGAGCCACATCTTATGAAAACCTATCTTAAATAAAACTCTTTTTAAAAAACTCCAGTGCACCCTGTCATAAGCTTTCTCCATGTTTAATTTTAAAGCCATACTAACATTCTTTCTAGCTTTAGAAGTTCTTAATGAATGCAAAATTTCATGAGTTATAAGAATATTATCCTGGACTACTTTCCTTAGAATAAAGGCCCCTTGAGACTGATGGACAAGATTTTTCAAGAAAGGTTTTAGCCTATTAGCCATCACTCTAGAAATAATCTTGTATAAAGTTACAAAGAAAAATAGGGCGATATTGAGAAACTTCCTCATGGTTGTTAACTTCAGGGATTGGAGCAATAAATGTTCTATTCATTAAAGGATGCAATTGGCCATTCATCCAAAAATTCTGAACAAAATCGAAAACATCAATTTTAATAGTTTCCCAACGAGTTTAATAAAAGGTACCTTGAAAACCATATGGACCAAGGCTTTTATAACTGCCAACCTTAAAAATAGCTTTTTTAACTTCCTTCATCTGAATTGGTTTGATGAGGCTTTCATTTGTAGCATGCAAAACCACCCTCTCAACACATCTAAGAGCTTTGAATGTATGAAAGATCAATTATTGAGCAATGACATATTTATAAAATATGATGATGATTCACTGAATAATTGAGTTATTGATTCTTAAAATCAAATTTCTTTATTTATGTTAAGTTGTTGCTGCATGAAAAAACTTAGTGTTCCAGTCACCAGCTTTGAGCCATTAGATTTTGGATCTTTGAGACCAATATTCCTTCTCTAATCTCCAACTTTCATTCAAATTCTTAAGAATTTATTCCTGTTGATGCTTCAACTCCTCATACTATAAACTATCCAAATCCTCTTTCAGTCTTTCTATTCATTTTCTTGCATTGTGATCATCACTCTCCCGAATCCATGTTAAGAGATTATTACGATAAGAGTTTAGCTTATCCACAATTCCTTATTGATGGCTTTGAAGCTCCCAACTATCAGTAATCACTTCCTTTATGCCCTGCATTTTATTCCATTTCACCTTAAAAAGGAAGATCTTTTTTCGATATTCACTTTGATTTTGAAAAAAGAGAATTAGTGGTCTGTAATCTGACCTAATCAAATCACTATGGAAAACTGTTGCAAAAGGAAATCTACATCTCCATCTAGCATTGATTAAACCTCTATCCAGTCAACATTGAACATTTAAATTATATTTGTGCCTGCTTGTCTAAGTGAAAGGGTACCCCTTAAAACCCATATCCAAAAGGCAGTTATTGTGTACAAACTCACCAAAATCTGCAAACTGCTTACCAATTGACCTACCCCCTTTCTTCTCCTATGTTGACAAAACACAATTGAAATCACCAATATATAGCCAAGCCTCGTTAACCCTGGATTTAGCTCTAAAATGTCCTTCCATACATTCTTTTTACCAGTCATTATCGGCTTCCCATATACAAAAGTCACATAATACACTAACAAATCTTAAATCTCAGTATGAATCCAATTGTTACATGAAGCTAACACTCTCAATTTGAAACCACTCCTCCACCATAGACAAAGACCTCCTGCTAACTCATCAGAATCTACATAAAAACTATATTCAAAACCCATTCTTCTCTTTACTTTCTCACAGAAATCTCTTCTATTTTTTGACTTCATCAGGAAGATAATAGAGGGACAATACTTTCTCTTGAGCTCTCTAAGAGCTCAAACTGTTAGGGATTGTCCAAGTCCCTCACAGTTCCAAGTGATGAGACTCATGGCTGTTGTGGTGGCTTTTGGCTAGTCACCAACTCCTCTTCTTATTCATTAACTTTTTCCTAAACTGTTTCTTATCTATTCTTAGCATTAGTTACTTCTTTAGTGATTTCTTCTATTATCACTCCCATATTCCTAACAACTTTCTTCCATTTCCTTCTTCTCTTTTTTGGCCTTATTATATCAGCTTCAGCTTGCACCCGCCTGATTCTCTTCTTCATTATCCTCAGTAATCTACCTATTAGTCTGTCTTGTTAAATGGAACATCCAGGAAACTATGAAATCTAATGCTTTCATCTTCTATTTTTTATTTAATTGGGCCCTTTCTTGAGAACCTCTATATCTTTTCTTTGTATGTATTAGGGTTGAGATTGGGCTTAGAGGTGGAGATGGTAATAAAGGTTCATTTGGGCTAACAGGTTCTTCCATTTGATTAAAAGAAAGGCTTTTGTTTATTGGATTTTCTAAACTTGGGCTTAAGGTTGGGTTTGGGTTTTCTGAGCTTAGGATTGAGGTTTGGTTAAAAGGATTAATAGTGGTTGGGCTTGGGTTTATTGATGGACCTTCTAACATTCTTGTTGGAGCTGTTAACATTTCCAGATATTGGTGTGCATTACTTGCTAAAGAATTCTCCAAATTACTAACATTTATTACTGCATTTAATGAGATGTCTTCTACTGACTCCATAGCTACCCTCTCAACATTCTGCCTCTCATTATTGCTTGGAATGCTTAGAGCATGTATCCCCATCATTATAGTTTCCTTGGACGCTACAACTTCCTTTCCTTTTCTTTTCAAACTTAAGTGTTCATCTTCTTCTTTTAATTATTTTGCTTGTTAGGATTCTTCATTTACTGGTTGAAGGAAATCATATAAATACCTTATTTGAATCGGTGTAACCTTCAGCCAATTACCAAGCTTTATGGACGATGGTGTAGGAACCCCGTAATTTTCTGCTTGCCTTTTCCTAATGCAACTTCTCCACACATGCCCAATTATCCCATAAAAATGGCAGAAATCTAGAAGGTTTTCATAAGTAATGTTGATCCATTCCACCTTCCCATCGATCTCTGGTTTTGAAAACCTTGTACTAAAGGTTTATGAATAGCAATATTGACCTTAATTCTAAAGAAAAGGTGCCAGCCAATTGCATTATCCTGAGTAAGATCCACCTCCAGAAAATCTTCAAATAGACTTGATATAATGACTTCATTCTCCTTATTCATTTGATTTAGCGGCAGACCATGCCATTGTATCCAAAAAGGAGAAATAGATCTACTTGCTCATAAGGAACATGAGCTGACCAAGGTTTTAAAATAAGTAGTTATTAGACACATACCAAGAAATTTCTTTTAAAAATATGTCTCGATCCGCTTCACGCATGAACATAAACTTATGTAAGTTAGATTCCAATTTCTGGACTACAAAATCATGATGCAGCCTCCATGATTTTGATGTTGCTTGTTTAATGACCAGCACACTAAGACTCTTTTCACTTAATAACTTTCCAATCATAATTAGATTCTCACCTGTTATATCCTTCTCACCTTCTATTTTAAGGGTTGGTGAGAATTCTTTTTGCATAGATTTAGTTCTGTGGAAGATTTTAGTGCTGTAAAGTTATTTATGATATCAAACAAAGATTATCAAAGAAGATTATGAATTTTAATTAGGTGCATCAAACACATAATTTAAGTTGATAAGCTTTCAATACTATCAAGAACACTAGTACGAGAGAGAACAATGACACTTCTTAATTAGCTTGCTCTAATAATTCTATTTGTTTAATCTGTATGCATCGTTAAATTGATTTAGCCTAATACAAGTAAATTGTACTTAATTGTATGCCATGCCATTGTATCCGAAAGGGAGATCTACTTGATCATGAGGAACATGAGCCGACCAAAGTTTTAAAATAAGTAGCTATTAGACACACCAAGGAATTTCTTTTAAAATTATCTATTAGACACACCAAGGAATTTCTTTTAAAATTATGTCCCGATCGGTTTCATGCATGAACGTAAGATTCCAATTTCTGCACTACAGAATCATGATGCAGCCTCCATGATTTTGATGTTGCTTGTTTAATGACCTAATTGTACTTAATTGTTAATTAAAACATTAAAATAAGATGACACGCTCGATGGGACTCGAACCCACAATCGTCTGATTAGAAGTCAGACGCCTTATCCATTAGGCCACGAGCGCTTTTTATTTGATGTGCCAGTGCCATAAAAAAACCGTTTTTAAACAGCAAAAACAAAATCATTAAAATCCAATTCAGCTCGAGAATAGTTTTCATGGCAACTTCTGGTTCCTCCTCCTCTGCTACAGACCCAAAACTCGATCTCATAAAAAAGGTACAAACTTTTTCTCTGATTCATATTTTCTCTCTGTATATTGCAAAAATATGAATCCTTTTCTTTTGGGTAAATTTTTTTTTCCTGTTTTTTTCTTCAATGTGTTAGATGAGAAGCCATGAAGTTGCTTTAGCAGAGCTTAATAATCTTTCATCCTCCAGGGTAAGTGCTTTGAACCCTTTTATTTTCTATGTTAGTTAATAAAGTTTGCCTTTTGAGATGCATATGCCATTCAATTTGCTGACAGCCACTATTAGGAACCAGTGCTGTGATCGATTTTCTGTTTTTTTTTTTTCTTTTTACATGTTGGTGGGTAATTGTGGGGGATAAATTTGGATTTTTTTGTTTAATTTCCACGCTTTGATGAGTTGTTGTTCTTGTTATTTTCTTGTTCCTTTGTGATTTTTCTATTTTGAGTGTGGGTGCCTGCCATATGATGCACGTACACTTCAATTAGTAGGGTTTTTTCGATGTCCATGCTACTACACACTTCAGTTTAGAAGACAAACACTCCAATTAGAAGCCATTTTTCCGTATGTTTTTCCCTTCTCTGAATCTGTGTACATGCTACTAGCTTAGCATTGTTTCATTCAGAGCATATGGAGAAGAACAGGCCCATCTTTTATTGAAGTTTTAATCAGCACTAGTGGTGCATTAGGCTGTTGTTGTTGTTGTTGTTGTTAGTGTTAGATTACCAGCAGAAAGATTGAATTTTTGTTGGTTTGAATATTGTAATGCATTATGGAAATTTCTCGCTTCTATAGTCTGATCATTTGTAGGCTAATCCTTTGGATTCTCTTAATTTTATTGTTTCCTCATGCATCATTTGATGGAGCAGTGGGTTACCATGTTTTCATTTAGATTCTTGAGTCAATGACACAATGTCAAGAGATGTATATAATTGCCTTTTAGTTGATTCAGTATAAAAAAATTGCAACTCACAGTTCTTTCAGTTGATTCAGTATAATCCTAATTTACAGTTTCTGAATAATTATAAGGCCAACTTAGAACCCAGTTTAGACCTTAATGTTGGAAGAAAGCTAATAAGCTTTAGTGTCTTAAGTTCTACCTCGTCTAATAACACAACTTATGGTATTAGTATAAAGTAGTTTCAAACCAAAATACCTAACAAGCATTAGCTCCCTGAAAAGGATGTGATCCAGTTGCACCTTTCAGTATGGCTACGGTACTGACCTTTATTTCAGAGATTATACCTCTTCTAGAACAGCACAACTTATAAATTGCGGAACGGTCTTTGATTGCAAAGCAACATGGATGAGTACGCATAAACCGTCCAAATGTGTACGTTTGAAATGCTTCTGTCATTGTGATCTTTTGTTTATAATATGCTATATTAAAGCTATTCTTTTACTCTATTTCTTTTAACAAAATGTTTGTGTCTTGGAGTCCCATTGTACAGGCAATAATATTTCTTCTTCTTGGCCGCAGGGTGTTTATCAGAAAAATGGGAATCTCTTCTTCCGTACAACCGTCCAAAAGGCAACAGCATCTGAACAAAGTAAGCGCTGAATTCTATTCATTCAGCAGCCTTCTTGTATTTGCTCTTGGCAATTATAGTTACATTGTTAAATCTCTTCCATTTCTTGGACATTGTGCAGAGCAGCTTGATTCAGCGAAAGCTCATCTAGCAAAGCTCAATTCTCATTGATTACCATTTGGTTCATTGCTTTAAAGCTTATATCTTCTTTCCATTGGCACCGACAATGACATTTCTGATCAAAGTGTGGGATACCTGAGTTTAGTCTCCTTTAAGTGCCATGTTATAGGAATTTATGGTGAGGGATTGTTATCCTACTTGTTTGAAAAGCGGTTGAGAGTGCTAAAGGGATGTTCGAACATGTATTCTAGGCCTTGACACTTTTTGTATTTTATCCTTTACCCATGGTCCAATTCTCTTGCCTCGTTGTTGCTGACTTCCCATGTTCTTGATATGAACTGACTTTGATGGTAATTTTTAAGTCGTGTCTTTGAAATCTAATATTAAAGTACTTCTGTTCTGAAAAATAGGCTTGTTTTCTTTGGCTGAAAACCTTCACTTCAATAACCACATTAAAGTGCATCAAATTCAACTTCGCAGACAGCATACACAAGTGATAATTACAACACAAATAACTGATCAAAATATCCCAAGCACTTTTATCTAGCTGTTTATCATCTTTGATTATAAACATGTGAGCAATTTCAGCATTCTATCTCATCAGCATGAACAAACAGCAATTCCAGCCTGTGCCGAAGTTTCTAGTCAATCTCCTGGCGAGAAGTTTGGAACAACACAATTGCAAGGGTCACAAGGGATGCATAAATTGAAGTGGGTAGTTTTTGCACCACTTTTCCAACGCCTGGGACACCCTCAGTAGCTCTCTTTGTTGCCGTTGCAACTGTGGGTGCTACAACCAAAGTGATTATCAGTCCTTGACTAACAACAATGAATGTGTCTTCCGTTAGCTTCTTAATAAACTTCACAAATTCTTCATGGTCAATTTCCCCATCCAAGTTGATGTCACATTCCTGCACAAAAAGAGACGGGTTCTTAATTTCGAGCCATAATTTTTCTCTCTTGTTATGTTAAAAGTAGCAAATCTAACATGTTAACGCAGGAAATCAAGCAAAGAAGAAATCTTTATACAAGGAAAATTAAATTCCTCATAAATATTTTTTGCAGGGGATTAGCAAGGTCAAAGGATTTATCTTGAACAGGCGCCATTGATACATTTCACCAAATACAACTGCTTAGGCAGGTTTAAACTAAAGCATTCAATTTTCACTCTATGTTTAGATCAAAGAATTAGAATACCTGCATCATGGCTCTGACTTGATCTTTAGAAGGTGGATCGAAATGGGGGCCAGGCAGGCGCTTATTGATGTCACTACAACATGAACAACAATTTAACATTCAAAAACTCAAAAGACTAGTACGAAATCAAGCCCATATCTTGGATTGATGTTCAAAACTACAACATCAAATGAGAAATGAGAAATACACAAAACAACTTGTTACTTGTATACAAGCAGGACAGCAATGTATAGATCTTCAAAGGACAGTGTAGCCCTTCCAGAATGATTTTTGATGCGGTTATAAACCTTATCAGTTATCTTTCTTATTTGCCTTTCCCTCCATTGCTTACCTGCAAAAATCGTCAAGCTACTAACTATGAGAAGATTGTTGCTAAAAAAATTAAAACTTTACACTGGGTGTATTATACTTAACAGTGAGATTACAACTGTTACAAATCCTTGTTCGTCAAGTGTAAAACACTAGTAAAATGTATCACAAATCCTACAATTGCAACTGGTGTAGGCAAAAATCTACCAATCCCAAGTCCGTGCTCAATTAATTAAATAAATTTGTCAAAGTGATGAGCAGATACATATAAATATGCTGCAAGCAACTACTCACCTTAAGCATGTCTGACAACCCAGACCATTTCCTCATAGTGATTATGATTTCTTTAAAAAAAAACAACAATTACAATGTAAAGAAACAAACAGAAAAAGGGCTGAAACTAACAACGTTAACCAGAAAAGTAAAAGATTCTATCTGGGTGGTGAAGAGAAGGCAAAGATCACAATCCAATCAATCTAAAAGAGCCATCATAAGTTAGAAAGGAACCCAATTCAGAAAAGGGTAAATTAAAGAAAGTAACATGAAAAAAAGGGTTATATAAACAAACCCAGAAACCGATCTACCAACACAAACAAATCTTGAAAAAACTGAAACCCATAAGAGAAGAAGAAGAATTAAAGGTACCCTGAAATTTGTCTAGGAGCTGGCCCATAGGAGATCCAAATCGCCAACTATATTAACGCTATAACTTGATCACAGCAGCAGATACATACAAAATGATACAAGAAGATTACACTGTGTTTTGAGTTTCGTTTATTGCAGCGGACTGGATCTTTTCTTGTTTTGCACCACTCGCCTGCTTACAAATTTTATCCGCTTGTGCTCGCTTCGCTTAGCAGCTGAGAAATTGAGTTCCTCTGCTTTCCATTCTACACAAATATTTTTCAATTGGCTGTTAACTGTGTACCACGTAGGGTTTCACACCTCAGGTTTTTTCAGTTTCAATAACTGCATTTTACCTGAATATAACTCAACTTATATATATATATATATTAAAAATTTGTAAGATTCATTGTTGATCCAAGCGAGACAGATTTATCATTGAAGGTACCAAAACCATATACTATATACTTTTTTTTTTTTTGAAACTCCATATAGTACATACTCACCTCAATGCAAAAATAAAATAAAATAAACTTCAATTTTGTTTTTTTAGTTTAACACTCTATATATAACTATAATAAATAATAATAATAATAATTTTTTGAATAATAATAATAATTTTTTGAATAATAGATAATATAATTTTTAAAAAAAATATTAGATCATATAATAGAGTAGACAAATAATATGATAAATAGATATTTGATATGATATGATATATATATATATATATATATATATATATATATATATAGAGTGTAATCTCTAATTGTTATAAAAAATTATTTATTTTTTTATTTTTTGAAAATAAAACAAGTTGTAGTCTATAAATTATACAATGAAGGTAAATTTTATTAAATATTAGCAAAAAAAACT
>CATIWM010108565.1:0-19373 GCA_949671775.1 Mallotus repandus | reverse complement strand
TACATTCTCTTTTACTATCAATAATACATAGAGAATTTCACTTATTCTTTTCAGATTTGATAAAGTGTACTCATAATACAATTATTTGATAGTTTAACGATTTTATCAATTGTAGCCATAATAAGAAATGAGATAAAGTGTGCCTTATTAATTTAAAATTGTAAAAAAGTGTTAAAATGAATTTATGGGTGATAAAAAAAAAATTCATTGATTTTAAATTATTTTTTATTTTAAAATTTAACTCAAATACATTAATAAACTAATTCTAATGATTTTAAATTAATATTATCAATGCTTCATAATTTTTATGAATTATTTAATTAATTTATAATTTATAATTTATTAAAATTATTCAATTATTATTTTAAATATATATTATTTACATACTATGCAATGTGCGGATATATAAGTAATAATATATAAATATTGAAAATTTTATTTATTACTATGAAGCTATGCATAATTATAAATAAATCAGTTTGGTAAAAAAAAACTAAAAAAAACATATATTTTTTAAGTTGAAATTGTTTTTTTATTTTCTTAAATTTGCAGAAACCGCTTAAAATATTTTAAAAACACTCTTTGACACATGAAAACATTTATTTTTCTGTACATTCTTGATTTTAGCAAGAAAATCTAGAAAATTCTAATTTATTCCAACAGTAATTCGCTCGATAGTTATATTTGTAATACATTATATACATTTTATATTTTTTAATTAAATATAAAACGTGGAAAATACATATTTAACTCTATTATTTAACCTAATATATATAAAGGGTAATCATAAGTGTCGCATCGTGCAATCGTAAACAAAAATGCTACCAACTCATTACAAGATAAATTTTTTTTAATTTTTCAAATTTGTCCATCAATGCGTTTTTTGATGAACTGTAGATATCGCATGATACGAAATCTAACATTACTATATATATATATATATATATATAGGCAAAAATCTTCTAAAATAATTGTGGGAGATTCTTGCCAATACCTGTTGGCGGAGTCCTGCAATTTTATGAGGTACTGAGGCCCATAATCGCCCATAGAACGCAAGAACTGATGGGCCTGCCTAGACCAATTTCTTGAGCATTATTAACTCTGTATGACTCAAAAGTAGAACAACCAGCAGAAGTCCTCTGATAATGGCGGACTGGTCAAGTCTCCATCCTGACATTCTGCTCCAAATCATCAAGAAAATAAACATCTATGAAGATTATGTTTCTTTTGGTGCCGTATGTACTGCGTGGAGATCTGTAGCTACCAAGGAAAAATTCAATGAATCACCTGGTGGTCAGTTTCCATGGCTGATGCTCTCACAAAAATCATTCACCAACGTATGCAGATTCTTCAGCCTGTGGAGCGGCAGAATTCTTGAACTCAGGCTATCTGCAGAATGGGTTGCTCCGAATGCAAGGTTTGCGTCGAAAGGTTGGCTTTTCATCAAAGAAAACAGATCAACACTCCGTCTTTATCATACTCTTTCTGGTGCAGAGATATCGTTGCCGCACAGTAAAAGATCAAATTGGCTTACAACTGATACATACATCAACGTAGACAGCATCTCAAAGGCTTTGTTATCTTGCAGCCCAAGTAAGACTTCAGATTTTATGGTCATGTTTATTAGTAATTGTAGAAGGAAATCGTTAACCTATTTTAGATACAGAGATGAAGAGTGGTCCGAAACAAACATCCAAGATCATTTTCATTTTGAGGATATTGCATATAGCAATGGAAAATTTTATGCTCTTGATAATTCATTGAGAGTTTTTCTTCTTGAAATTGATGATTCTCGAAGAAGAAGAAGAATTATAAGGCCACATGTTGTTTGTAGATCAATACGCGACATGTTTCAGTCCTATAGAGAAGGACTGCTCAAGTCTTATTTGGTCGAATCATCAGCAAAAGCAGCAGCAGGAGGAGGGAAATTGATTATTGTTACCTGGGAAGGAGCACAAATGGTTGATAATAGATACAAACATTCGCCTCGAATTGGAGTTTTTGAAGTGGGTTTAGATGGAGATGATGAACAACATTGCAGAGAAGTGAAAAACTTGGGGAATCAAAGTTTGTTCTTGAGTACTCGAAGTTCATCTTTCTCCCTTGAAGTCTCATCATCATCATATTGTGGAGTTTGTAAGCCTAATTGCATATATTTTCTGGAGGACAATTCATTTTCTCCTTGTGCAAAGATGGCTGTTTATAACATATTGGATCAAACATTTGAGCTATTCTTCAACAATGGAGACGATGTTTTTGCTAGTTCAGCCCTTTGGATTCAACCAAGTATGTCATGATGAGCTTAATTGTTTGTTTGTTTTTTTTTTTTTTTTTTTTTTGGCCTGCGTACGGTGTTGTGGGATAAGTGTTTATGGAAGTCCTTTTGCCCATTACGCCATGGCTCACCGGCGAGTTTAGCTATTTGTTAATTGTTAATTAATGGTTTATAATTTTGTTAGTTCTCTTTTATTCGTGATTAATAAGCAGAATTACAGAAAGATTAATTTCGGAGGCTATTATTTATGCATTATACACAGCAAGAACAACGCATTTTGGCGTTATTACAGGATTATACCACAAATTGTAAGTTGTTAGTGGGGAACATAGAATATATGCCTGAATTATAATTTGTTAATGGTAGTATATATGCCATTAGAGTCACGGCTATTAGATATTAGTATTAAAAGATAGTAGACTGATACATGTACCGACCTATAATTACATGATAAACATGATAAAATTTATGGACCGAAACATATAAAAATTCTTCTGAATTTCACATAGAAAGTTTGTGGTCGGGTGTGTGTTAATAAGCATATTCATGGGCTTCATTCAGTCGGCAATTGTC
Source organism: Mallotus repandus (assembly GCA_949671775.1). Taxonomy (NCBI): domain Eukaryota; kingdom Viridiplantae; phylum Streptophyta; class Magnoliopsida; order Malpighiales; family Euphorbiaceae; genus Mallotus; species Mallotus repandus. The sequence continues at coordinate 16,525 of CATIWM010108565.1, read as the reverse complement.
TGAATGATGGTACAAAAACAGTAAATTTTCTTGAAAAAAAAATATATAATTGAACCCCATTTCTGAACAAACGATGCATAAATAGTAAGTGTTTTTGGCAGAAAAAAAAAATTTCATAGTATATTTTTACTGCAGATAGACCTCATACTTTTTTATAGGACTATTAATGGGGTTTTAAAAGATTTGTGGAAAGAGATCTCAAAACCAAGACCTCTTCATGGGGCGCCTTGACTTAGGAGAAGCCTGATTGCATATATTCCTCTTTTTTCATGATCTTTGGCCTTTGATCTTAGACTTGCCTTACTTGTAAGGGTTTCAGCGAGTAACAACTATTTGTTGACTTTAGTTCATGTTAGTTTTCTTCAATACATGAAAAGCGAGTATGACCTTGAGTTCTTTTTTTTTTTTTAAAGAAAAAATTGGACCATATCTCTCTAGATATGATCCATGAAAACTAATGTGATTGGATAGCATTCGTAGCTACAATTTAATTGCCTAGCTACATTTAAACAACCAACTGCTCAACCCATCTATTCTAACATCAAAAACAGGACTGCTTTACACAGTAGCCGCAAGAGAAACTACAAAGAACACTTGCTATGTTACAAATAACTGATGAATAATGCCAAGCTAGCTTCAAAAATGACCAAAAAGTGGAAATAAAAGATGTTCTCCTGCAACACTTCAAATGTTCTGTGCAAATACAGATATTTGTATATCAAGCAAATGACCCCATTCTTGAAACTTGGGACAACGCGTCTTCAAACTGGTCATCCTCAACCTTTTCAGAGTTTAAGCTAAGTGGGATGAAGGATCTGAAGATTTGTTCCATGTTAGGACTTTCCTTCAGTTCACGGCAAGCGACTTCTAGAGCTGGGTTACAAAAAGCTCTGTAGAATTTTTTTCTACAAACATAGACGAAGATCAAGGTAATTATGGGAAGTGGAATTAGAATTGGTGCGTATATGAATTTCTTCACCCCAAAGTAACCAAACATTGTAACTTGGAACAATAACAGAGAAGCAACTATCCGTGTATGGATATGGGGCCACATCCTTCCATAACTCTCGAAGGATGGAACGAATACTTTGAGTGCCTGTTAAATTACAAAATCAATATAACAATAAATTTAATACATGCCGTCATGCCAATGTAATGTATAAGTACACATGCAGTTGAGGTACCTGATTTCGAAGAACAAGCCATCCAAGGCCAAAGTACACCACTCCAAATGGGATAACAAGTGGAGCTATAACAGAGTAGCAGAGGACAATTGTAACGATAAGCATGTCAGCAGGAACTCTAGTAGCATACCCTAAATCTCCAGGTTTCCAAGCTTCTTTCAATTCATTTTCGGTCTTGCAAAGGTACTTCCTCTTCAGATGATATATGATTAAGGGAACTATGCGGGACAGCTCAAGACCATATCCAACAAAGAACCTGAGAATAGAGGAGTATTACCATCATTATAATAATAAAGATGATAATTATTGCATTACATACATTTCCTTTTCATATCATATGTTTTAGCAATTGAACAGGAAATCTTGAATATTTTGAAACCTCCATAAATCATAGCATCAACTCACTTTCAGCACAAACAAGATAAGCTTACTACCACAAATAATAAAGCATAATTTTCTTTTCAAAGAATCTTTTTTTTTTTTTTTTTATTTGGAAAAAGTGACTTTAAAAAAAAAAGACTAATACTAGTAAATCTTACTTCAGAGCCACAAAGGTCAGGAAGAAAGTTGCACTGCCTGGGAGGCTTTTTGCCAGCAAATCAACAGTTGAGTTGGGATCGTCTTCAATGCTCTTGATATTTTCGAATAAGGAGCCACCAAGTGTAACTCCTATGAAAACGTTCAACACAGTAAAATAAAAGTACTTTCCAGAAGTAGCCCTTACTGCGTGGCTCTCTGAAGGAATTCCCTCCAACTTAGAAAGAAACATGAGCAACTTGGGCAACATTGCCAAGAAGATGATAAGTGCAAGCTGAGGAAGGTAAGCTTCCAGTACTGTCCTGATTGCATCTATATTCACAACTGGCTCAATAAATGGGAGAATTTTCTTCAGATTGTCCAATGTTGTAAATGCAGAAACAAATGCAATTGGTATCGCATAAAACAATATGGTCAGAGCAACAATGATATACACCACATACTGTCGTATTTGTCTCTCAAAAAACTTAATTTTAAGATTGGACCATATCACATGACGAGATTCAGGAGCATCAATTACTGTCCATGTGTCAACCATTTGGGCATGCAGACTCTGAGATGCAGAAGCTGCTGTCACCCTGCTAGTAAAAAAGACCAAAGCAGATGGTTGTTGCTTCTCCCGCAACGTAACTTTTTGTTCCGCTTCCAACTTTGGCAGAAGTTCCTTAATCTTTTCATTAAAATATTCTATGCTGTCTACTTTTTCGCCAATGAGACCAAGGAAACCAGTTTTGGTAGTTGGCCTTGTTCCTTCTGGTTTGCTTGACTCTTTGGACTGGGCATATATTGCTTCTGCATGTGCAAGCTTTTTCTTGTAGCCTTCCAACTCTTCATAAATTTTGTTAACCTAGTAAATATGGCAGCTTAAGATCAACACGACTTGTTTAGCCTAAACCAACGTAAACATTAGAAGAACATATAATTGTAACCATCGGATGTAATCCATCCCCTTCTAAGCTCTTAAAAGCTAACATGCATCAACAAATTCTGGACAGTACAAAATATGTTATATAGTACTTGAAAGCTGATGATAGAAGGATTTGTGAAAGTATCACTCTATTGGAACAGTAGAATCAGTTTAGGTATTCAATCAAAACCACTAAGGTAAGGTGCAATTGAATGACAAGCAAATATAAATCCAATACCTTTTTATTGTCAGTGGCCACCATAGATCTGTAAAATGTCTCTGGGTAGATGGCTTTAAAATATGAATCCACCTGTTCCTTAATGCTTAGGCCCTCAGAAACATGAGGGATATCCCTTACAAGAACAGCAAATTGCTCAGGTTTGACCTCAGGGGACATTAAAGCAGTTGCTCTCAGCCCAGAAACATGCATGTATGCCTTCCATAGCATAAAATAGGTAACAATGGAAACCCAGTAGATAGCAATCAGGAATGCCCACAGTCTCGGACTCTTCTCCTGCAGTTAAGCAGAGGAACACAACACTTTATATAAAAAGGATTCCATTACAAGATGTCTTACAAGACAGTTCATCAGAAAAGAATCAGAACTGCAATAGAGTAAAACTTAAATAGCGGGTCATTTCGCAAACTATTAAAACTTAAATAGCAAGTCATTTCACAAACTATGGAATATTTGAGAGCTTACCTTAACATGTCCCATGGCCAAGTTGTCAAGGTCATTGAAACTCCCCTCGCTTGTAGAATTAGAATTTGTGACGATCACATTTTTCTCAGTGGCAGTAACAGGGAGCAGAACTGGTAGTAGAATGATCCCAGATAAAACCAATATTGACAACACTGTAATACATATGAAAGAAATGCGCATTAGACCTTTCTCAGAAAGTTTCATATAGTAAAGTCAAGCAATTTAGACATGGCAGAAATATAATATCTGGGAATTGACAAATTGAGTAATGATTGTCATTTATCTGAAGGACATTAACCAGGTCTCCCCTATAAGTTGCCAGCTTATTCTTTCAAGAAGCACACAGTTAGAGCCCCAGTCTCCTCCCACTGCTTGGAGCTTACAGTTCCGATGTCCTATTTCACTCCATGTACTTTATGTCATTTTAGTTGTGTTTTAGCCTAAGCAACGTGCCCTTACTATTATCCCTCTCCCGCTCTAAAACTTTCGAAAAGGGAAAACATAAACGACAGTTCAGATAATTTTGGACACCAGGTGCTTTTCCAAACACAGATTTTCTCCATCCTCCTGCCATGAAACTATGCCCTTGAGCTTGAACCCAAACTTCACTGAGTTGCCTCTGTAGGCATAGTATGAAGGAATTAAAGGGCACGTCAAGTAAGAAACTAATTACTCTTCAAAAAAGATTCACCAACTGAGCAAGAAAAGCTCTGGAAATTTGAATCACTGACTTGGCAGAATAACAGGTGGTCTTTCTGAGGAACCACAGAAACCAACGTATTGAATGAAAGTTTGAACGCCCTGGCTTCAGTTAGCCAATCATAAAGTTTGGACCTAAAACGAGTTTTTTTTTTTTTTTTAATTGCTATTTCACCAAGCAAAGCATGAAGCGAATCAATAATTGATAGGGAACATTCCATGCTAAGACTTGTTGCATCAAAAAGTTATTTTTAAAGCTGCAACGCAAAACCCAGAACTGCTTTAAAAGGAAACCGCTAAACCTAGGCACCTCACTTCCAGAAAATTAAAAACAACTTTCAATTAAAGTTGCTGAAAATATCAAACATCTAATACTGCATTTAGAACTGAAACAGAGGATACAATTAAATTATATAAAAAAAGCACTAAAAACAGGAACGATTCTGATCAATTTCATGACTTTTTTTTCCCACTTCTAGGATACATAAAGAAATTGACATTGAGAATTAATACATTATACATACAGTAACACAAACATTTTCCCTTATGAATTACTAGGAAAGTAACAGGTCAAAGTTAGATTCATGAAAAAAAAAAAAAAAGTACCATGCACATATACAAAACTTGAAACAAATAAAAGCTTCAAATTATAGAAGCAAACCCATAAATATCACGATTACTACTTGCCCAATTCATCAAAAAAGACAGAGAAAAAAGGGCCAGCTCAAAGATGAGAAATTTTTGTGATGCAAATGTGTAAATCAAGAAAAAGAACGATGGAAGAGAACAAACCAGTGGTCAAGAACACAAAGTAGACAGCAGTGTCAACACCAGACATGTTAATGATATCTTGTTCACTTGAAGAGAGAGCTTCCCGGATCCAAGAAAAAGGGTTACGGGTCCTGGAACCACTGCCTTCCCAAGGTTCCAAACCTCTCAAGATCCGGTTGGGATAATAAACAACAGCGTTGCCTGGTTTTGCTGATAGCCATGCAAAGAGAAACATCAAAACTACAAAGATCAAAAAGGACGTCCCTAAAGACGTCAAGAAAGAAGAGAAATCCATACGATCTTATTATTATTATTAATTCAAAAACAACAAAAACAAGAACAAATATATGTTTTTTGGAGTGAAATGGGAGATGGGTTGGTGTGGTTCTTGATTGAGTAACAATAAAAAAAAAAAGGAGCAGGAAAAGTAGCCGTTAAGAGAAGAGAAGATGGAAGGTATTAGTAACAGTATTAATAAAGAACAGCATTGATGGATATGGCTTGGTGGTGGTTGTTTAAAAGGAAAAGAAAAATATCTGAAAGAGAAGGGAAGAGAAGACGTTATTGTTAATGGTGAACGTGTTTATGCAGTGGGGTAGCTTTTAAAAAAAAACTGTGATTTCAGTGTCAGTCTTTTTCTAGCTTCAATCTGATGCAAAAGGAAAGAAGAAGATGAAATGGGAGAGAGAGAGAGAGAGAAAGAGTAAGAGAGCATGTGAAAGGACTAAAATGGGTTTTTAAGCAAGTAGGCTTAACTGTCTTTTATTAATTAAATCTAAGTTTGGGTAACGGCAAATTTTGACTAACGTGTAGTTAGTATTTTTTTTTTTTTTTTTTTTTTTTTTTCAAAACACTCCTTAAAATACACCTATAAAAACATGTATTTTATTTTTTTGAAAGAAAAAATAAATTTATATTTTATTTTTATTAACTAAATATAAAACACTTAACATATTTATCACATATTCAACCGTTATATATAATGCTTAACATATTTATCACATATCAACCATTATATATAATACTTTTGGAATACATAAAAATTTTAAATTTTAATTTTATTTAATATTTATGATATTAAATAATTATAAAAATTTAATTATTTTAGAGTTTAAATTTGGTAGATCAATAAAATAAGAAAATTCTTTTAATACATTTTAATTACTTTTTTTATTTTTTAATTTTATTAAATAATTGATAATGTGTTTTTTTATTTGTGCTTGATTCAATAAAAAAAATCAATATTCAACTATTTTTTTTATGTTTGGATTAGAATCTTTTACATATGTATTTGACAAATTTAACTTAATTTACTATTTATATATATTCTAATAAAAAAATTTAACTCTAAATTGAAAATAAAGTTGACAAACTAAACTTAAAATTGATTGTCATATCTATTTAAAATAAAATAATTAATAATGATTTATTAATTATTTCATTGAATCAATTAAATTGACAATCCGATAAAAAATTATATTATATTATATTATATTTAAATAGTTTAATAAATAAAAATTAGAATAGCGAGTTAATGGGTGAGACTTGCAACCATTATATATATAAAAAAAATGCATGCTATTGAAGTTTTATATTATAATAGATGGTGTTGAGTTGTAATGATTTAGCATCATGTTGTAGTTGGTTGGATTGACAACTATTTTTATTCAAATTGTATCAATTATAAAAGTGAAGACTATAGAATTAAATATTTAAGTAATGATTACAAATTAGATTATTTTTAGAGTAAATCAATTTGATTATGATTTATGATTATCTTTTGGTTGCCAATTTTCAATTGCACTATAATAATTTTTAGGCCAATCCTTGCATGTTAAGATTAAAACTTAATTATGGAAAAGAGATCTAACCAATTAAGCACTTCAAATTTCAAAATATATTTAAAAAAAAAAAAAAACAGAAGAACACTTTAGGGAAAATTATTTCAAAATGGAGTTAAAAAAGTACCAAAATAGGAGATAAATTTAGAGGATAATATTGTCATTTTAAGGAGGGAAGGTCCCACGTTATCTACTAAAACAGTATGTGACTGTGAAATGGCCACCGTACACTGTCCCTACATAATCAAACACTCCACCTGTACACTCACTCCACATATCCACTCGCTATTTAACTTCCATTCTTTGCATCCCTGCTAACTGCAATGTATACGACGTCGTTCGATGCCCGGAACTTGGCGAGTGAAGCCTCATCATGCAAAGAGCGAGTGTTAAAGTTTCCATAAATAGACTTCCTTAGAATAGTGTTAAAAATACGTGTCGTTAAATGATAAACCTTGCTTTTGGGAAAGCACGACGCGTGGAGAGATCTGTGCTTGCCGACAGAAAAAAAATTTAGAAAAAAAAGACCTCTTTATATTTCGCTGGTTCATGGACCCCTTTTGTTGGGATCAAAGGGTCCATCGATGCGTGACAAGTTTATCAATTATTGAAACAATATTTATTACTTTATAAATACGTTTTATTATATAATTGACATTTATATATTAATTAGTATTTTTTAGGAAATATATTAATTAGCATTTTGACAATCAATATTTTTTTGATATTTTATGTAAATTTTTTTGAAATAGTTAAAATTTAAAAATATAATGATCAAAATTTTTACTTATTAATATTTCAAAAAAAATCAGCATTCAACCTTCAATTTTTGTGTAAATTTTCGAATTGTAACTGCAAAAAAGGAAAGTTGGTCATGACTTGTTTTATAATTAATACAATTGTGTTTTAAAATAAATAATTTTATAAAATAACAAAAAATAAAAAATTTCTTTATTTAGGCTAGAATGATATTTATATTTAAAATTTTTAATTAATTAATTTAAACTCAAATAAAAGTATTAAGATACATTTCTTTAAACATATTATCTTCTATGAATTAATTTGCTAGTTAAAAATATATAATCCAAATTTATTTAATAAATAAATTAAATTCAAGTTAAATAAAAATTTGCTTTATGTAACTTATAAATGCACTTGATTAGAAATTTATCAATTAACGTATATATTTAGTATACAAATAAGTACATAAGTAAAAGTTATAATTTCTAAATACTTTTTATGAATAAATAATTTAATTGATAATTAATAAAAAGTTTTATAATTTTTATTAAAAATAGATAAATTATAAACAATATAATAGTAATATTTAATTTTAAAAACTAATTTAGTTGGACATGTCGACTTAGAATCTGCTTGGATTGGGATAAGGAGGGGCAAGGGAAGGGAAGGAAGGGGAAACTCTTATCCTTGTTTGAGAAGAAAAATGGATATATTAATGAAGGAAAGAGGAAGGAATGATGTCGCCTACAGAAGTCATTTTTCTTACACTCCATTTTGAATGTGAGGAAAGGGAGTTGATGGGGTCGTCTCCTCCCTTCCATTTTTTCATTCCTTTCATTACCTTCCTTTAATTACCTTTCACTTATACCCCATCCCAGCGGTCCCTTAACAGTGAAAAAGTCTAGCCTAAGGCGAAGAAAATGTTATTATTGTTGAGGAATGAGGAGGACTGTTGATAAGAGAGGCACGTGGACAACTATACGTGTGGGACAGGGAGGACCCTACAGCCCACAGGTGGAACTTGAGTTGAGAGTTGAGACTGGTAGATGGAAAAACTGGGTAGCGTCAAAAGACGTCGGGGTCTACCCTACATCTACGTGTACAAGGCGTGTTTGCTTGTTTCAACTTTTAAGATAGACAGATTTTCTCTACGTGTACAGGGCGTGTTTGCTTGTTTCAACTTTGAAGATAGACAAATTTTCTGAGTGTTGAAAAGGAATTAAAGAGAAATCGACTTAATTTCAAGTTTTTTTTTTTAAGGAAGTAGTAAGTCGGTAAAGTGCATTATTCCAACCCATAATTTAAATCTTTTAATATTTATTGTCAAAATTACTAAACTATAAAAAAAAATTTGAGAAAAATTATATTCATAATTTCAATCTCATAATATTTATCTTTTAAATTATTACGCTATAAAAAAAAGGACGATTTTAGGAGAGACCATTGCTTATTCTATATTTTTTTTTCTAATTTAGTGATATTTAAATTTCATTAAGTTCTATGAAAAAGTTTATTAATAATTAAATTAATGTGACTGTATATATTAATATTTGAATTTAAAATGTCATTTAAATAAAAACACCTGATTCAAAGAGGATGAACATTTAATTCAGTTAATTTAATTATTTGATTTACTTTTATATAAATTTAATTTTTAAATTTTAAAAAATTAAACTAATTTTCTATTCAGTTTGTTTGAATTTTGAATAAATAACATTTTGGTTAACGCAGTTATGGAAACTCTTCTATCTACGACATAGTGTACCGACATGGTAATTCTCCACTTAAACCAAAAAATAATTTAAGATTAAACAAAAGATTCAATCCGTGTCTTGCAGATATGGTGAATCTTTAGTTAATGACAGACAAGAATAAAAGAATTAGCAAAAATGATCATAAAGAATTTGCATTGATCTTGAGCAGGCTTCTTGTAGCCTCATACCAGATAAATTAGATAGGCATGAAAAGCGTTGTAAAGACGTACAAAATGATTGTACAATGGTTTCCTGATTTCAGTTCAACCCAAAATATGTTCACCTAACTATCAACAGTTACAAGCATGAAACAGTCCGTGCGTGCGTGTGTTCATCCCAAAATGATGGCTGTAAATTTAGCACACAGCCCATCTCTTGAACCCACTTATAACGAACAAGAATCAGCTACGTGAAGGAATATGCAAGCGGGGGAACAAGAAGAACGTGAGAATGAAAGCATCATCAGCAGATGCAGCCAGAGCTGCTGTTATGTCCTAAAGGCTTTGCTAAATCATGTTATCGTCCCAGTCATCTAAAATTGCAGCAGTGAGCCCGACCTCTCGACAGCTTGTCCCACAGACAGATCATTTGTCGTGGGGATTGATAATGTGCGGTGAAATAGCTTTCCATGCAGCCATACTGACAAAATTTCCAATTGTGCGAGTACTGGACAGGCTTGGAACTGTTAAATTGTTCGACCCACATTCCCATACTTACATCTTCCATCTTGAAAAGCTGCAACCGTATCGTAACAATATATACATTTAAGAACCAATTATGCTGAAGGAAGGTTAATAAGAAAAAGAATTTTGTACAAAAAACAGGCAGAGAGATTGAAAGAGGCCATCCTCCTACTGAGTAGAAGTTATGTAAAATTACGATATAACTGACCCTTAGGCTTCGATTGCCATGTTGAGCAACAACAAATTTAGCAATATCTTGAGAAATTATATAGCCTGGTCCATTGGCGTATGGAGGATACACTGCCTCTGGCCACTCCTGTCATCGCGGATAAAAAAAAAAATCATTCAAATTCAAGAAAGAATATACAGAAAAACTCCTTACACTTGTAACTCATATGTCCATATGTCCTGCAAAAAAAAAAAAAAAAAAAAAAAAAAAGATACAAAAGAAACACACGGAAACATGGAGCTCATTTGTAAAAAAATAGTCCTCCTACCACTCATTCTAATTCAAACAGCATAATGTATTAAAAATTTGGAATATAAAACTACTAGAAGTCTAGAAATGGCTCGATCTCTAAAATATCAGAATCAATGATTGCTTTCACTTCTCAGCCACTGAGAAAACCAAAAATGTCAATCCCCTTAAAAAAAGTGGGCCATGGATTTGAAATACTCAACCATTTCACTCTAAAGTTTGCAAATCGCATCTTATGTTCAATCATTACTGCGATTACCCTAAACCTGTGGAATCTGTAAACTGGTGGTACTATCATCACAGGAGCAATATGCTAATTCCTGTAGAAGTCTATTTGCCAGGCTGTCTTGCCAAAGGAGGTCACAGAAGGGCAAAATTCTTGCTTTTCAAGAATGCTACAAGCTGCGCAGCTACAAGGCTAACTCCCTATACTTGACCAAATTAAAATTTCTTCCCATGTCTTTTTTTAAGATTATGCATATCATAAGGCTTTTGCTTCAGATATAAGGATGGGTACAGAAGGAAGAATAGACTAGTTAACCATATCGAGTATGAAGCACTACTGCTTGGCCCCAAGTATATTTTCAAGGATTATGATATGCAACTCTCCTTTTACTTTCCTAATTTTCAGCAAAATTAATTAAGTTGCTTGAAATGTTAAGTGGCACAAAAGGAAATTGGGCGAAACATATTACTCTGTAAACCTGGTGACGTAAATGGAAAACAATGATGTTACAATGAGTTGGCTGATGTACTTCTCACATCCCCTTTATGTTGTACCATTTTGCTGCCAGAGGGCCATAGTCATACAAAAGCAAAAGAACACAGTTGCCATGTGACCCCCAAATAAATTAGACCCAAAAGGTTTCTATCACATGTCATTCACATACAAGGCTATATTTAAAGTAATAATTTGTGCACTACAATAAACCACAGCCTAAAGAGATGTGGCTTCACCATATCACTTAATTCTCATCTAAATGAAACCATATTCAACAAGACATTACACCTATTTCACTCTATTATCATCAAAAGGTTCACTTTTCCTTGGGTTATTCAAACAGGATGCTTAATCCCATATCACAAACTGAAATCACGCCATACAAGCATATGAGTTCAAGCAATTATAATTTCACTGATAGTCATTTATCAATACAAAGAGCTTCTTTTAAACTAACTTTGCGATTGGAGCGTGCCTTTAATTATCTATATAAATGACTTTGAAAAACCATTTTTTTCATGTCTAAACAGTTTCATTATTTAACTTAGTCCATCAAGCAATAAAAAATTTCTCATTTTTTCCTTATTTTGTCATTTCTATATCCTAATCCACGTTTTTCACTCTTAACCAATAAAACACATTGACAGACACCATGAAAACTGTCCTATATCCTTCCTACATTGAAGCATCTGGACATAATCACATTCCATTTCACTTGTAGGACATAGGTTTGATCATCAAAGATACTTTTTCATATACTGCTAGAAAAATGTAGGAAGGCACTTCCAAGTATCCCTCCTTAATGATGAAAGTGGTGAAGGATAAGGCTTCCAACTCCAGCGATGCAGAAGGTGCGACTGCTATACAAGTCACAATAACAATTAAAAGAAAACCAGAAGAAGAAAATAGAAGGGTACCTCAAAGGTGACTGCCCATTTTCCAGTTCTCAGAGGACGATGTAAGAGGTTGAGATTGCCCATGTAAAGAGACTTTTTAGCAGAGATACCATCAATTTCATTCAAGACGGTCTCCACCCTAACAAATGTGTCATCATCACATTTCATGATGTACGCAGCAGAAACATTGTGGATCTGTACAGGAGGATGAAGCTAATTCAAAAACTGATCCTTGAGAATGAAAATATCATATTGAGAAGGGATTCAATGAAAGATCAACAATGATAAAGTGAACTTACCCCAAAATCACAAATAGCAATAGTTTTAAGAACTACTAGCTCATAGCGATCCATGAAAGGCAGAATCACAATATCACCAAAGTAAGCAGCCTCCTTCTTCAATACCGCATTCACTTCCTTCCTTGGGCTCTGCGATTGTAATCACACTCTAATTTTAAAAATATAATATAATTGAAATGCTAATGGTAGAAGAACGGAGGAAACAATAAAACATTTGCATATGATATAACATTTTTTATTGTGACATATACAACTTATATTGTCACATCATCAGAAACTTTCATAAACAAAAAAAGTGATATATAAACATCCAGGAAACGTAAAACCAGGAAAAAAAAACAACTATACGCTGCATAGAAACATATGAGCTAAAGTTTTTTTTTTCTATATAAACTAGCTTTATGTCAAAGAACTACAAAGTCAAGTGTTTATGCTCATAAATATATTGTCAACCAAATAAATTAATCCTATTATTTGCATCTCTAACAATGATTAGAGTGTAAAAATTCAAACCAGTCTTAAAACAATCCAGGTAGGTTAGCTGACCATGAATAGCTCTGTGCTTCCAGAACCAACATGAACATGAAACTCTTACATTACCTCCCACTCTTGAGCAGATTAAGGACTTGACTATGCTAAGTACATGTTTTGGCATTAGAGATCAAACCGATCCTATAATCTAACTATATTTGACTTTAAAACTTGTCAATATGTGGGAGTCTTACCAATGCAACAAAGAATCGAACTACTACGCTTGAAGACTTGATTGGTGATGATTGCATCCAGGTTTTCCTAACTGCCATACGTTCTGCAAAGTGATTAGTAGCAGAGAGGATCCCAATGAAAAGTCGAATTGGACTTTTCGGTAAAGGATGGGCTTTCCACTTCTCAGACATTTCCAATACCCTTTGAGGAGAGAAACTTGGATGAGAGCTGGGAAGAGAGGTGGCAAAAACTGAATGAACATCCACATCTCCTTTGATTGCCAATCCTGTTGCATCTTCAAGGGTGAATCCCTGAAAGTGCATAAAAAGTTTATAAGAAATCATTTTCAAGCCTAATGCAGTCATTTGGACCACTCTGTTTGCAGTAGTGAACTATTGAACATCAGATGGTCTCAACACAGCAATAAGAGTTGAAAGGGCATGTATCCATAAAATCTACAAATCCACTATATCGAGGATGGGAAGAAGAAAGCAAATCAAAAACTTATGAGGTAAAGCAGCAAACTTAGGACATGCAAAGTGTACAAGGAATGAAAAAAAAAAGGGAAAAAAAAAACAGTTGGATGCAAAATATTTAATCCCTAGGTCTTCTGCAGCAGTCAGAACCACTATAATAAACTGCCAAGCATCAAGTGTGCAACCATTTTTTCCAGATCCACAAGGTCAACTTCTGCTACGAGTCATGACTGGGAGAGATGCAAAAGATTTCTCATAAGAGATAAACATATTCCTAGAATTTAGCAACCTACCAGACGATATGGAAATGAGGTCACATGCCGACCCCCAACATTAATATGGTAGCCATCAACACCAGCACGCAATGTCAGAATAAATAATCGTCCCTCCACAAAAGGAAATGGCCAAGTCACTTCAGGTTTCTGCTCACGTCCTATGAATCTCTGGAACCATGAAGTCGTCTTGGACTCTTTTGAATCTACAATGTCATTCCGCATCCATTTCTCACATCTCATATATCCATCAACTGTCAAATATATATACCAGAAGTTACAACTACATGGCACGATGGGAATTAGCAAGCACATCCTTGTTTGCATGGACTTGGCATAACTCATGAAAAGAAAAAAGGAAAATGGAATTGATGAAGATGTTTTTAATAGCTCTTACCCAGCATGTCTTCATCCTTCTTGGACGGCAAACCATCACATCTCTGAGCTGTCCCCCATTGCATCCGATAGCAGGTGTTATGCTCAATGACTGGTCGCTTACTCCAATCTCCTCTCAATCGAGGATTCAAATGTAGAATCTTTGGTGGATCCTCTCCATCCACTGCCTTTAGCCCTTGCAACTCAATCATAAACTGTGATACCATAACAATGCCATCACCACCCCTCAACCTTGCCAGCTGAGGCACATACTCCTGATGTGCATGATGAGGTGTTCCCACCACTGTAATAGAGGACCCTGCAGCTAAACCACATGGAAGGAACATCATCTTATCGACCCCAGAAAGATCCTCCCCCTTCATAGATACCCATGAAGGGCATGACTCAGTCTTGCCATCGTACACAGAATTTTTTCCAATCTCCTTTCCATCATACTTTTCCACCTCTTCCCATGCCTTCAATCCCAAAGTCCAAGCCTCATCTGCCATTCTCTCAATAATGGACAAATCACTAGTTCTGTTCCTTCGCTTTATAATATCTCCCGTTATTCTACCATACAGATGCTGAAGAGGCTTTATAGGTTTGGAATCTCCTTGAACTTCTTCCAAGGGTTCCTTGCTAGGCATCCTTGGTGCATTTTGGTTTTGGTTATCTTCCAATTTTCGATGGAATGTATCCTTATAAACAGAATTAAAAAAAGGTTTGCTTAACTCTGAATCGTCCACATCTTCTACTACAGCACCATCCAATCCAACATAACTATCATCTCCACTTAGCATCGCTGCAATCTCCAAAAAGTGTGGAAACTTTAATGCTAAAAACACCAAGTACAATGCTCCTATGCCCAGCAAGAAATGTGACAATTTGCACCTCCTACCACTAAGAGGTTCATTTTTTAATCTCTTCATTTTCTAACACACCCAACAAGCACCAAGACAAACAAAATACCCTATGGAAACCAATAATCTCTCTTAACTTACCAAAAACACATCAAAGGAGCTCAAAACAAGAAATGCAAAAATAAACCTTCAAATTCTTCAGCATAAACTTTTTTTTTTTCTACAGTTATGAAGCAAACCCCACAAGCAATCAAAAGGAACGAAAATAAACTAAAAAAACAACAGAACATCCAAAGCTAAATGTGCCAAAATCTGCAGAAACTCACCAATGTAGATCAAACAACAGAAAAAAGATGACTCAAACCTTGATGGGCTTGAGGAGATCAAGTTGATGATTACCCAAATATCAAAATTGAAGAGCACAATGTGCAAAAACCCACCAGAATATTGGACCCAAATTCCCAAATTTGTCAATACTTAACCAACATTTCCTCCAATAAAGAACAAATAAAGCTTAATTGATTGATCAGACAAGTGTAGACCCAGAAAAATGCGGTCTTTGATTTTGAAAATTAAAAAGAGAAAAAAAGATTGGATATTGAGGAAAGAAAAAGGGCAAAGCAAAGCAAAGAGATTGAGAAGGAAAAAGACAGGCTGAGAAAAATATACACTGTATATGTAACCTGCAATGTGTACGTGGGTTATAGGCTAGACCGCTAGAGGATAGAGGACCATTACAAAAAAGAAATAAAAATAAATCGAAGGACCAAAATGTAAAAAAAGCTATAAATTCTAGGATTTAGCTGCCAAAAACATAACTGACTGAAACTGTCAGGTGAAATGGTTATAAATCATGTGATATTAATCGAAAACCGTATATTTCATTTGGAAAATTCTTATTTATAATACATTCAATAATTAAATATGAAAAATAAATAAATAAATAAATATATATATATATACATTAGTAAATAACCACGTGTTTCACATGTGAACAAAAAATTTATTTGATTTATTATATATAGTATGTAAACAATTAAATATATTATTATTATTATTATTATTAAATAAAAAATTTAAAAATAATAATATTATTATTTATTTATATAATAATATAATATTAACTTAATATAGTTATAATTTATTATAATTTTTATAAATTTTTTATTTAAATAATTATGTAATATTATATAATTAATTTTTCTCAACTCTAAAATTGATTTCATATAAAAAAAATTATGGTCATAATTAATCATAAGATAATAAAAAATTATTAGTTATTTGTTAATAAAAAATTTAAAAATAATAAAAGTTATATTTTTTTTATATATAAATTTAAATATTATAATCCCATTAAATCTATAATTTATTATAATTTAATAAATTTTTTATTTGAGTTATGATACTTTATTTTTTTAATATTTTTAATATAAATATTTTTATTTACGTAAAAATTAATTTAATATAATTTTTAAGTATAATTTTTAAGTTCAACTAATAATTAAATGATAAATATTAATTAATTTAATTTTAACTGTTTTTTTGTTAAATTTTATAAAAACATCAAAATATATATTTTAACAAAATTATAACTAACATTTTAATTAATTTAATTTTGTTAGA
>CATIWM010108558.1:0-23629 GCA_949671775.1 Mallotus repandus | reverse complement strand
TATTTCTCTTTTTATGTTGGTTGTCTTTTTCATTTTCTTTTTCTTAAAGTATGGGAATTGATACACATTTGTTCATAAGTAGCCAAATTCAGTACAGTACTTCCATTCCCCTTTATATTATGTTCTTCTTCTTCTTTGATTCAGGTTTATTTTTATTTTCTTTCTTTTTCATTTTCTTCCTATCATTTCAGTCATTGAGGACAATGCCTTTGATAGTGTGGGGGAGGGTCATATATTTCTCGTACTGGCATGACCATGCATTTTAGTGGTTTAGGCATGATGTGGCTTCATTTTGCATATTGTTGTCATATTGTATATTATGCATTTTAATTTTCAAGTCAAAATAATAAATAATAAATAAATAATAATAGTTTTTTCAGTTTGTTCACTATTCATTAACTTTCAACTCAATTTCTCCACATTTTTATGATGCCTATCCTTAAATCTTTTGTTTTGGTTTTTATGCAAAATTGATGCTCAATTGCGATCTGAGGGTTCAAGTATATAAGTGTGCATTTTTTTATTGTAATTATCGAAATATTGAATGGTTTATTAATTAAGATAGTTGAACATGGTCATTACGTATGAAAGATTTAGTTCTTACAACCTAAGCATGAACTGAAAGATTGATTTGAGCATGAAATTGGGAGATTAAAAAAAATCTATTTATATATAAAAAAAGATCTCTTTTCTTAAGAGCAATGCTTAATTTTAAATTTTTATATGCTCTAAATCTATTCTAATGCTCTAAATAGAGTAAGAGTATCCAAAGGACCCACTTGGCGGTATCTACGCTTAGTGGTGCGGGAACGGCGGGGGAGTACTAAGAGTGGGAAGTTTTGATTAGAGAGAAAAAAAAAGGATAAGATGGAGCATAAAACACACTCATCAAATAAAATAAAAGATGTGAAATGGAGTGTAAGACGCATTCACAACCAATTTTGTTTTTCTCCTAAGGTTATGTTTATTTGATTTCAATTAGGTTATGTGCTTGGGTTGTGATTAGTAAATCGTTCATATATGGTGTATTTTTATCTAATTATCTTCTTCAGTAAACATGTTTTAATCTCGATGTTTTTGACTTACATATCTTAGAACTTAAAGCTCTTTTGTTGTGATTGAGCTAGTGTTTAAATGTTTAAATCTGATTTTTGCTTGAGGACAAGCAAAACTCTAGTGTGGGGGAATTTTTTGAGTGTAATTTTACATATATTCTAGAGTTGAATTTTAATAAATTTTGAATAAATGGTTAGTAATAATTGGGAAAAATTTGGGTTTAATTAAGCATTTGTTTAAATTGGACCTTCATTTTATTTTCTTATTGATTTTTGGTTTATTTACGAATTTTTAATTGATATTAATAAGTGTTTTCCTATTTTGTAGGCAAGTCCAGGGAAGAACTCCAAAATAATCAAGGACTGGTGTGACGTGGGATTCGTTATGGCACACTTGTGCCCATGACCTGTTCTAGAAGCTGAAATAATGCAGCATGGCTTGAGAGACGACATGATAGAAGTTGTCTTCCCATCTGTGCAAATTGAAAAATCACAAGAAGATCAGTATAGGATGGCACACGACATGATGGAAACCGTGCCGTAAGATGAAGGTCATGACACCATATGCACTACACCATGATGGAAGCCATATTGAGCAGAGAAAACTTCCTTTTTGAGAATCCAAGTGCTAGTAGGTTTTCTATGAGCCTAGCTTATAAAAGATATAAAAAGAGAGTTTGAGGGGGGATTCCATTCCATTCAATTTCATTCCATCCACACTTTTTAAGACACAAACAAGAAATTAACAAAGATTGAAGAAGGAATTGTGCAAGATTTAAGAGTAGCAACCATTATTATTTCTTCTACATCTTTAAGTCCTTTTATCATGTTTGTGTTTATTGCCACATCCATGAGTTGCTAAATTGTCCTTAGAGTTTGGATTTGTGTAGCCAGTCTATTAATTATCTGGATCATTATTTCCTTTTAATAAATTAATTTTCAGTCAATTTTACAAGTTATTTATAATTGTTCTTGCATTTGATTTTAGGCCTGACTGAATGCATGTTTTTAGGTAGATTAGAGACAATGAAAGTTGCATGATTTACCATCTCATAGACTTGTAAAACTTAGGAACCTCGATCAGAAAAGTAGATGAATCCTTTGGGGAGTAATAAATCACTAAGGAAGTTAATGAACCCTAGTTAATTAACATGACCATGAAAATAGGTTGCAATTAGCTTTGGTATTCTTAGATGAACTTGAAAGAGACTCTAGCTAATTCGAGTGATTTACCCTTACTGAATTAGTGAATTGAATTATGAAAAGATTATATAATTCAAGTGATTCCTAGTGAAGCAAATTCGGGCTCTAGTTTTTAATTACTGAATTTTATTAAGAATTATTTCAGCTTTTAGTTTTCTTTTCCTGATTAGTTGTTTCGTTATTTAAGTGCAAATTATTCGACTTTGTTAGATTATGGGAATATAATTAAGGCTATTGCTTGGTATCAATATCCTCGTGGAAATGATACTCATACTTGAATCTATATTACTTGTAGCGAACCGTGCACTTGCGAAATTTACCTAACAATAATTGGACTTGAAAATTTCAAGGTCTGGCAAGACAACAATGTGTACTAAATATGCATATTATCATCAAAGAAAAGGCTGGAAACCTGCTCTAGTATGTACTAATACATTTAGTACATTTAGAGCTGGTGCTTTTGATCAACTAAAGCAAAATGCCACAAAAGCTAAGATTCCCTTTTATGTAAGGTATTTAATTCTTTTCAATACAACCATGAAATAAGTAGTATCAGTAAATGGCTATGATTATGGATGTTTTGGCTTTTGCATACAGTTATATGGAGCTAGATCTTGTGAAGATTGTTGTGGATGGTGTGGAGATGTTCAATAAAGAAAACTATGATCTTATAATTGTTGATACTAGCGACCGCCATAAACAAGAAGCCACTCTTTTTAAAGAAATGCATTAAGCTTCTAAAGCAGTGGTATCTTATTGCCTTTTACATGCTCCCATGATTTGAATTGAATTGAACTAACTGTAGAGGGCTTATAGGAACTTAAAAATTGCTTACATCTTCCAGAAACTAGACCTAATTATATTTGTTATGGATAATAGTATTGGTCAGGCTGCATTTGATCAAGCTTAAGTATTTAGGCAAATTGTTGAAGTTGGAGTTGTGATTGTTACCAAAATGGATGGTCATGCAATGGGTAGTGGCGCTCTTAGTGCGTAAGCATTATTTGTGATTGTAGCAGATGTATCTAACTGTTGTAATAGTAATGATTTCTATCTTATATTACAAATTTGCAGTGTTATAGCAACAAAGAGTCCTGTTATATTCATCAGAATAGGAGAACATATGAATGAATTTGGAGTTTTTGATGTTAAATCTTTTGTTAGTCGCCTTCTAGGTTTTGATCAACCTGCCTTTCTTTAGCCATTGCACTTTTGTTATGATATATCTCTTCTAAGAAGTTTTCTGAAGCAATGGCATAATGATTTTTTTCACCTAGGAATAGGTGACTTGTTTGGATTCATAGACAGAATTCATGAGGTGGTTTTTACGGATGAACAACCTGAGCTTCTCCAAAACTATCAGAAGGAAACTTTATATTGAGAATTTTTTATGAGCTATTTCAGAACATTCTCAAAATGGGCCCTTCTAGCTAGGTTCTTGCCCTATGAGTAGGGGGAACATTATTTTTAATTCTGATTTTTTTTGGAAATTTAGCGGCCCGCTTCATATAGCATACCATACGAAAATCTTTTCTCTTTATCATAATATAATTGATTTATTTAATGACATATTATGATGACATAATTTAACTAAATATGTAAGCATTAGATTTTTAAGAGTGTTAGGGAGCAAAAAGCATGAAACACATGTTAAAAATAGTAAAATTACAACAATTTCTATGAAATTTCCTTTATAAATTCAAAATCTATTATAGGTTTTTCCTATTGGGAAATTAACAGAGTTGGCACAGTGGAATAAGTTTTATAGACACAAATCAAAATTATTGCAAAAATAAAATAAATAAATAAATAAATGGAGGCTGTTAAACCAGCCAATGGGTGAATAAAATAGGCGGTAAAACATATCGTATAAATAATAAATATGACACCAAAATTTAACGTTGTTCACCCTTAGTGTTGGGCTACGTCCATGGGATAAAATCTGAATAATTTTCGTCCACTATAAAATAGTAGGTACAAGAGAGAGTCTTCTCTAGATCAACACAAAAGATATAAAATAAAAGAGTTCTCACCAAAATAGTGGCACTTAAAGTGCTTCCCACACCCTAAAATAATTTCCTCACAATTTTGTCACTCACCTGTTGAGAAAAATTTCCCAAACCCTTAAAACTCGCTCACACTCATCAAAGCAAAAATTACTTTGGCTACCCTTACAAGCACACACCTTAGAACTTTTTCTCTTGCTCTCTATTTTTCCTGTGTTGTGCTGCTTGCTTGTGTGTCTTCAACCAAATTAAATGCAAGGTTATTTATAGCCATGGCTCTCCTTGCAAATCAATAAAAAAATTGATTTGCTTCAATTATTTTGCCAACTTTCTAGCACCATTTTGGTGCTTTCGGTGCATTATTAGTATTTTTTTTTTTAATGCTATATGTTAATGCTTTGTGGTCTCCATTAGGAGGGACCACAACAATTCTCCCCCTTCCGACTGTATGGAGGTCATCACCATTCCGACAACTAATCAATAGAATTCAAACTTCTGCCTTGGTACAATCTTCGTTAACATGTCTAATCCATTTTCATCTGTATGGATCTTCTTAAGCTACAACAGCTTCTTCTCTAATACATCCCATATCCAGTGATATCTCACATCAATGTGTTTTGACCTTGAATGAAAGGAGTTCTTACCAGAGTGGATAACACTCTAACTATCACAAAATAACTTGTATCTATCCTGATGAAAACCAAGTTCATTTAAGAACTTCTTCATCCATAGCAACTCTTTACAAGCTTTAGTTGCTGCAATAAACTCTGCTTTAGTGGTAGACAAAGCAACACATTTTTGCAATTTTAACTGTTATGACCCAGCTCCCCCTGCAAATGTAATTAGGTAATCTAAGGTTGACTTTCTCGAGTCAGTATCTCCCATCATATCTGCATCTGTGTATCCAGCTAATATAGGTTTGGCATCTCCAAAACATAGGCATATTTTGGACATTCCACTAAAATACCTAAAAATCCATTTCACTGTAACCCAATATTCCTTTCTAGGATTTAAAAGGAACTAACTCACAACTGCAACTGAGTGTACTATATTTGGCCGTGTGCATACCATGGCATACTTCAAACTACCAACTGTTGAAGCATTTGGAACTCTATCCATCTCTTCCTTCTCCTTATCAGTGGAAGGGCTTTGCTAAGAAGTCAATCTAAAGTGACTAGTACGAGGATAGCCAACCGCTTTAGCATTGTACATGTTAAACCTCTGAAGTACCTTCTCAATGTACTTTTCTTATGATAACCACAGTTTTTTTATGCCTTTATCTCTAATAATCTTCATGCCAAGAATCTGCTTTTCTGGTCCTAAGTCTTTCATGGTAAAATACTTAACTCAACTGCTTCTTCAAGCTGTTGATTCTAGAAACATTCTGACCAATAATCAACATGTCATCCACATAGAACAACAATATAATAAAGTCATAATTAGAGAATTCCTACTCAAACTTCTTATACCATTGTCTCAGTGCCTGTTTCAAGCCGTATAAACTTTTCTTCAATCTACAAACATAGTCCTCTTTTCCTTTTACTTTGAAACCCTCTGGCTACTCTATGAATATTTCTTCTTCCAAATCATCATGAAGGAAGGCAGTTTTAATATCCATTTGCTTGATCTCCAGATCAAAACTTACTGCTAAACCCAGCACAGTACGGATGGACGTCATCTTCATGACTGGACAAAAAATCTCATCAAAGTCGACTCCTTTTCTTTGGTTGAATCCTTTTAAAACTAGTCTAGCTTTGAATCGTCAGTGGAGAATATGTTCTTCATGCTTGATCTTAAACACCCACTTATTTTTCAAAGCTCTCTTGCCTGAAGGCAACTTTACTAGCTCAAACGTCTTTTTTTCATACAAAGACTTCATCTCATCCCTCATGGCTTCAAACTATTTCTATTTGTGCTCATCATTCATAGCTTCTTCAAAGCTTTCTGGCTGTCCCCCATCAGTTAATAACACAAACTAGTCTCTAGGATATATAGTAGAAGGTTGTCTTGTTCTATCAAATACCCTCAGTGGCACTGGAGAAGCCTCATTTGCTGGCGGCTAATCATGAACACCATCATCGTTATTTTCAGATGGAACCTCAATAAGAGCATTTTCATTGCCTACATCTGGTGGAATAGCTTCATCTTTATCTCCAAATTCCCTTAGCACCGTTGTTAGAGGAACTAGCTTCAAATTTGAACCATCATCAGAGCTACGGATGTTCTTCTTAACTCTGGCAATATCCTTGATTGTCTTATCTTCAATAAATATAGTACCACAGCTTCTAACAAGCTTTTTTTAGACTGGATCATAAAATTTATAGGCAAGTTGATCTTGACCATAGCCAATAAACACATATTGTCATTTCTTGACATCAAGCTTGGACCTATCACCTTTAGGAATATGCAAAAAGGCTTTGCACCCAAAAACCCATAGATGACCATAAGAAACATCTTTTCCTGACCACACCCTCTCTGGAGTGTCAAACTGTAGAGGAACACATGGTGAAAGATTCAGCACTTGCACTATTATAAGTAGAGCTTCAACTAAAAATGTCTTAGGTAGCTTTGACTATGAGAGTAGAGATCTAACTCTCTCTCTATCAAAGTCCTGTTCATCCTCTCAGCTAAACCATTCAACTGCAGCATCTTTGGAGGTGTCGTTTGATGTCAAATACCATGCTCTTTGCAATAAGCATCAAATGGTCTAAAATACTCTCCACTATTGTCTATTCAGATGCACTTCAGCTTCTAACCGATTTATCTCTCCACCAGGGTCTGAAATTCCTTGAAGACATTTAGCACCTAATCTTTTGACTTTAAGGTGTATGCCTATGTCTTCCAAGAATGATCATCAATGAAAGTCACAAAGTACTGAGAACCACCAAGTAACTTTGGCATTAGCCTACACAAGTCTGAATGAATCAAATCCAGCACATTCTTCATTCTAGAAGGAGGAGAGCTCTTGAAAGCAACTCTATTTTGCTTTCCTATAAGACAATCAGTACATTTCTCTAAATGTAGAAAATCTATTCCAAATAACATATTTTTCTTGGCCAGCACTATCATCTCTTTCTTGCTCATATGATTAAGTCTTTTATGCCATAACTCAACTATATTGTCTTTCTCCACAGCATTCACCATGTCTTTAAAGAGATTCGTATGCATAAAATATAGTGTTGAGACCTTTTTGCCTCTAGCCACTACAAGGAAGCCTTTAGTAAGTTTCCATTGGTTGTTATAGAAGGTGTTGCAAAAACCTTCATCATCAAGTTTGCCTGTTGATATCAAATTCAGGTGAATATCTAGAACATGCTTGACATTCTTCAAGACTAGTCTTATGCCATTCTCCATTTCCAAACACACATCTCCTTCACCAATAATTCTTGTTCGATTTCCATTTCCCATCTTTACAAATCCAGAATCTCTTGGAATGTAGGGTGAGAAGAATTCTCTATGAGATGTAGCATGAACGGAAGCACCACTGTCAATCACCCAGCTGGTCTCGTGGGTAGTAAGATTAACAGTATCATCATAAAAAAATACATTGAATTCTCCAAGAAGATTTGCTTCATCATCATCACTACTATCATCTTTCTTCACATCTTTGCCTCTGTTCTTGCCTTGGTCCTTTTTGGACTTTCAATAGAACTTTTTGATGTGGCCTTTCTTTTTGCAGTAATGACATTTAACATTGGCATACTTGTTTGACTTTCCTTTACTCTTGTCTCTTTGCTTTGAGCTTTAAGTCTCACTTCTCCCCTTGAAACTCACAGCAAGGATATCTGACTATGTTGAAGAGGCACCTTTTGATTTGCTTCTCATCTCTTCATTCAGAATACCATTTTGACAAATTCCATATTCACTACACCATTTGGTGCAGAATTTGTAAGAGAAATCTTCAGAGTCTCCTATGACTCTGGCAGAGAAACAAGTACCATAAGAGCAAGAATTTCATTGTCAAATTTTATACCCATACCCGACATCTTATCCAAGATCCCTCGCATGTCATTCAAGTGATCAATGACAAAAGAACCTTCTTGATATTTTATCTACATTAATTTTTTCAGATAAATAATTTATTGTTGCCAGTCTTTAAAGCATACTACTCATCGAGCTTGTTCCATAACTTCTTTGCATGAGTTTCATTACAAATGTGGTTGTACACATTGTCTTCAACAAACTGTTGGATGAAGCCACACACTTGTTCATGCTTAAATGCCCATTCCTCATCCTTCTTGTCATTGGGTTTTGTTTTAGCAAAAATTGGTAAATGCAACTTATCACAAATAGGAGATCCTTCATCTTGTTTCTCCATATATGGTAATTTGTGCCATTTAAACTGACAATCGTACTAGTCTTAGCTTCCATCATTGCAGTATTTAATAATCCCTCCAGACTAAGAACCAACAACTCTGATACCACTTGTTGAGAAATTAACAAAGTCGATGTAGTGGAATAATGTTCACAAAGACAAATTAAAAATACTGCAAAAATAAAATAAATAAATAATTGTAGGCAGTTAAACCAGCCAATGGGTGAATAAAATAGGTGGTAAAAGCTACAGTATAAATAATAAAAATAACACCAAAATTTAATGTGGTTCACCCTTAGTGTTGGGCTACGTCCATGGGACAAAATCATAATAATTTTCTTCCACTATAAAATAGTAGGTACAAAAGAGAGTCTTCTCTAGATCAACATTAGAGATATACAATAAAAGAGTTCTCACCAAAATAGTGGCACTCAAAGTGTTTCCCACACCCCAACATAATTTTCTTACCATTTTATCACTCACCCATTTAGAAAAAATTTTCAAACCCTTAAAACTCTCTCACACTCATCAAAGCAAAAATTATTTTGACTACCTCACAAGCACACACCTCAGTGCTTTTTCTCTTGCTCTCTATTTTTCCTTTGTTATGTTGCTTGCTTGTGTTTCTTCAACCAAATGAAATGCAAGGCTATTTCTAGCCATGGCTCTCCTTGCAAATCAATAAAAAAATTGATTTGCTTTAATTATTTTGCCAACTTTCCAGCACCAATTTGGTACTTTCAGTGCATTATTAGTATTATTTTTTTTTTTTGGAAAACCATCCTATTTATCCTCAACTATAGTCAAATTTGCTAAATTATCCTATCTTTTAAAGTGTATCAATTTATATAGTCAATTATTCAACTTGTTACTATATTATCCAACTTCCCATTTGTCCTCTAGAGTTGTTGATGTGGCGCTGACATGGAGCTTTAAAAATGCTGATTAGGATCTTCTTCAATGATGCCATTTTAGTGCAACCCTAAAAGGAAAACAAATGCTAAAAATGACCCCATTTAATCAAAAAGAAAAAAACCAACAGCAAGAGGAGTAATAGGAAATAAAACCCACAACTTGCGTTATTCTTAGAAAAAATAAATCGTTGTTCAAAAAGTGAAAGCAATAGAAGATGGATTATTGTTGAGTGTGGTCTTACTAAGATTTGTGAAGAAGATTTGCAAAGCTAAAGGCAAAAGAAGAGTTGTCCTACAAGAAGCTCAGTGATGTCCTATATAGAGAAAGAAGAATGATTTCAATAGGAAAAAGGAATAATCGACAAAAGGGGTAAGTTACTCTAAATTAAATATTGATATTGGCATATACATTGTATGGATTAGAAAATGAATGGTGGGACAAGGGTTTTTTTGCAAATTAGGGTTTCTGTATAGAAAATTAGGGATTTTTGTTGATATTTTGTTTGAATGGTGGTTAGCATGTGCATTCTCTTATTTACGGTTTATTATTGTAAAAAAATAATGTTTATGGGCAAATAAAAATAGAATTTGTAATTCATGTGTTTTTTGCAACAATATTCCTATTGAGCTGCATCATTAAGGGGGTTTTTGAAATCCTATAAGATGTATTGGAGGAAAACATTTGAATCTGAGTAATATTGAGTCCCTAACATTGGATGATATAGAGCATATTATCAAAGAGTTAAGGTATAACGAGATGTTGGGTGTAGCATGTGCAATCAAAGGAACGAAGGTGCCTCTTAGGGTTGACATGATATATCAGTTTATTTAAACTGAAGAGGAATGTACAAAAATGATTGAGGATGCTTTAGAGTATGGATTTCTAAAGCTATATATGGAGACATATAGTAGGTGTGAACATACTGGTGATAATGCTCAAAATGCATGTATAGGAAACAACGAAATAGAAGTTGATGCTAGTAATGTGGTTGGTGATAATAAAATAGAAGTTGAAACTGGTGATGTGGCTATTAAGGAAATAAGTCTAGTGGTGATAAAGATTATGTTCCGAATGAAAGCGATGATTATGACAGCCTTTCATCTGAAGATGGAAGCTCAGATGTGGACGAGGAACTGCAAATAGAAAGGCAGAATAGAAAGATTTTTAAGAATTTTATTGTCAATCATGGATATGGATTGGGGTTAGATAATGTAGAGCATCGAGCTACTGCTGGGCAAAACATAAATATAAGGTCTGATTGAAATAACAGTGATGATAGCGATTGTCAGTCTGAGTACCCGAACAGTGATGATGAAGTCTTAAAGCCTGTTTCAAGCGATGAAGATGATATGGAGGTCATAAAAAAGAAAAGGAAGAATAATGTAGTATATAACCCTAACTGCAACCATAAACAGCTTAAGTTTTCTATTGGAATTATCTTTACTAATGCAAAGCAATTCAGGTCTGCAGCTCAGCATTATGCCATTAGTAATGGCTAAAATTTGGGTTGGGTGAGAACATGTAAGAAGAGAATAGAGGCTAAATGTGCAAAAAATTTCACGTGGAGGATATACGCTTCGATGGAGACAACTAAAAGAAAATTTAAAGTTAGATCTTACAGGCATGATCATAATTGCCCTAGATTGACAAGCAATAGAATGGTCAATGTCAAATGGCTTGCTGATGAGTTCCTTAGCAACTTTAAGAAGCATCCTAAATATAAAATTTATGATATGAAGAGTGATTTGATGGAGAAGTATTCTTTAAAAGTGGCTTATGTTTCTTGCTATAGAGCTAGAAGGGTTGCGATGGAGAAGTTGAGAGGTTCAGTAGATGCCTATTATGCTAGGTTAACGTCTTATGTAGCAGAACTAAAGAGAGTTGATAGAGAGGGATGCTTTGAACTTGAAACTGTTTGGGATGAAGAAAAAAATTTGGCTTTGTTCAAGGGAGTTTACATCTATTTCAGTGGCTTGAAGAAGCGTTTCTTAGATGGTTGTAGGCCTATTATTTGCCTAGATGGTGCATTTCTCAAGACCATAATAGGTAGGGCAATCTTAAGTGCAATTGGACGCGATGGGAACAACCAAATGTTCCCAATCGTGTGGGTAGTGGTCTGTGCCAAAAATGAAATGGTATGGTTTAGGGTGGACTTTTGTTAGTGATCAGCAAAAGGTAACCCTAATGCACTTCGGTTATTTAATTCTTTTCCATTATTTAACTCTCATCTTTATTTAATTCTGGTAACTGTTTAATTATATTCTTTCATTACTCTTCTATTATTTAATTCTCTTAATATTTTTGTCATGTAGGGTTTGTTGAAAGTTATGAAAGATATGGTTCCACATGCTAAAATAAGAAAATGTGCACGCCATATATATGGAAACTTCAAAAAAGGTTCATGGGGGAAAAGAGTTAAAAGAAATTTATTTGAAGATTATGTATGCTAAATGGGAAGCTTAGTGTGAGAAGGAATTAGAAGAGTTAAGAGAAATTAATAAGGCAGCAACATAAACATTATTGAAATAGGATAGAAGTGTCTTCCATAAAGCCTTCATTTCAACTTTTCCAAAGTGTGAGAGTGTGGATAATGGTAGGATATGTAGAGCAAGAATTATGCCCAACATACAAATGTTGGAGGAAATCATAAGTGTACTCATGGAATGGATGAAAATCAAATTTGATTTGATAGCTCATAGTATAGATGAACTTTGCCCTACAGTTAGGCAGAAAATTGAAAAGCTGAAATGGGAAAGCAGACTTTATGCATTAGGTGACAAATTTTAATACAAATACAAAGATGGTCAATTTGTGATGGAATTACATTCGAAGACATGTACGTGTAGGGGTTGGCAACTTAGTGGAATCCCTTGCACCCATGTCATCTCATCTATACTATACATGAGGCGAAATATTGACCATTATATGGATGAATATTTCAAGAGAGGGATGTATATTGAGACATATTTCAATGGCATTGAATAGATAAATTGTCAAAGTATATGGCTAAAGATGATTGCTGCACCAGTACATCCTCCTCCTTTTAGGAAGATGCCCAGGAGACCCAAAATTAATAGAAATAAGGGACCTGATGAAATCAAGACAAATCTAAGTAACTCCACAAAATTGTCAAGGCATGGCCTACATATAAACTGTTGAATTTGTAACCAATATGACCATAATAGACAGATGCCCTATGAAGGAAAATCCTCCTCCATATAGTGACCAACCTTAGTAGCATGTATATTTTTTATTATTTTGTTAGTGATTAAATAATTTAAATTTATTTTTTTTATTTCTACTACATAATAGAGGGGCAAAAGAGGACCTATGCATGTCCAGCATGGACAAACAGCTTCAGCACCTTCCATAAATGAAGGTGTGAGAGATAGGCAAAAATCTTGTTCTAGGTCGGATTTGGGAGCAGCAACAACTAGTGATTTGGGAATAATTGCATGGGAAAGATGTCATGTATGATGCTTTAAAGTGTATTATTATATATCTGAATTAGTTTCATATATAACTCTTAACTTTTGTTTTTTTTTTAGACAAGAAAGAGATATGGTTTATGTGTATCAAATGAGACTGGAAATATGTTCTTCAAGGTAAGTGCCTAATGGTTTGTGTTTATTGAATGTTTAAATGATTTAATCATATTGGGTATCATTTTTTATAATATTATATGATGATGTTAGATGCATGGGGAACGGAATATAAGGTTTATCTCTGGTGCAAGGCAAGCAACATCAACAGTAAGTCAATACTCAAAAAAGTCCAAAACTTAAGCATCAAATCAATCTTCCATAAAATCAAAGAGAAAGCAGCAGTCTCAGCAGGAGCCAACATCTATCCTTCTTGCAAATACTCCAACACCTTGTAGCCAAAACGCAATGAATTCAAGGCATGTGTACTCTGTGAACACAACCCTGAAACCATATCAAGGCCAAGATGTTCTTCCAAAGCCCCACCAGAAATTTAAGAAGCTGCCAATCCTCCATTTGATATATTTTGGGATAAAATTAAATGCAAATGTTTTGGTATATGATGTAGGTATATTTTATAGTATACAAATTGATTTTGCCTATACTGATATAGGTTATATTTTGGGGTGACTAATTTTGATGATTGAAATGGCTACTTTATACAGGCCATTTTGTCAACATTTGGCAACATTGATCAACTTGTATTTTTTGCAATCTATAGGCATAATTATTTGGTACATAAACTCGAGTATTGATGGTTATATACAAGCAGCTTCAAAAAATTTTGTTCATATTGTGTACATACACTTTTGTATAATGATATTAGATCATCACACTTTTATTTCTATATAAATTCTCAGTAAGGCCTGTAATGTTCAAAAATGGAATTAAAAAAGAACTTCGAAAGGATGTTGGTTAATAATAACATTTTTCATTGAACAACTGTTACAAGTTCATTTTACACCAAAACCAACTACACCAACAAATACATGCTACCATACCACTTACAACTTTATTACAAATATCTGTGTTGCCAATTATTAACCTATAATTTGACTACAACAAAGTTTCAATAACATAAAATACAACCTTATTGAATCTATTGCAATTGCAGCCTCTCATTACAATAATTGATTCTCTTGTACATTTCAGAATCAATTGCATTTCTTCGAATTCTCTTTTTAGTTATGTTGTAATTCATCCTCCTTAACTCGTTAAGCATGAATATAGTTTGTTCATTCATCCATTCATCATACCACACAAAGTAATTGCAGTGGGTGTTCTATGCATAAAAAAATGAATCATAATTAGTCTATAAAGTAAAACTACCTTACAACAAATTATAACTCACAGTCAAAATCAAAATCAAATTAACAATAAAACTTTTTTTTAACAAAATAACACAAATCAAAATCAAAATTACATCCAAAATCAAACTAAAAATCAGAATCCAAATTAACAATTAACAATTATTCCAAAACCCTATTTTCAAAACAGAATCAAAATTATAATCAAATAATGAAAATCCATTAAATCAAACAAAAACTCCAACAATAACTAACAACTCACATTGATTCTAGGACAAGCCAAAAAACCAGGGCCTGGGTTCGATGATGTTCTTAATGTCTTCAATCCAGGTTGATACCCACATTTGCAGAAGGGTTCATTCTCGTTGTTATTTTTGCTTGCTTCACTACCGTTAAATATGGTTCCATATTGCATTTCTTGCTGCTGGCTAATTTCTTCTTCGATCATACCAGATTGATCGCTTGAAATTAGAAATTCTAACTCCCTTTTTGGTACGAGTAGAGATAAGCTTAAGTTAGGGATTTGCAGTTGAGATGTGCCTTTTATTTCTTCAGTTAATTGATTAAACAGGGATGTTTTGATTTTTTTTCTTTTTCCCTTGCACCAAAACATCGTCGTTTCATCCCTAATCCCAGCTAGCATTTTTAATTGACAAGTCAGCTCAAAGTCAGTGCCACATCAACAATTCTAGAGGACAAATGGGCAGTTTGATAATATAGTAACAAGTTGAATAATTGACAATATAAATTGATACACTTTAAAAGATAGGATAATTTAGCAAATTTGACTATAGTTGAGGATAAATGGGATGGTTTTCCTTTATTTTTTTAATGCTTTTGTGTTAATGCTTTGTGGTCTCCATTAGGAGGGACCACAACATTTCCATCATTAAAGAAGGTGAAATAAAAATCCAATTAAGAGTTTTCTCCTGCTTCTGTAGGTATACATATCAAGCAACTCCTTGATTTCATCATGGTTGGCACTTATAATAATGACAGTGGCAATGGTGGTAGTTAGACCCGGCCCTAGGCCAAGGCAATTAAGGTTTGTGCCTAGGGCCTCATGATTTAGAAGGGCTCCCTAATATATATATATATTTTCATCGTGGACCATTATATAATGGGTAGCTTCCATCATTCTTCATTTTGGTCCATTATATATATATTTTTTTTGAAATAAGCCATTACGTGTGTATATATATATTGTATTTTGGATTTTTATTTAGTTTTGTAAAGAGATAAGTTTGCCCGATTTTTTGCAAATTATATTTTCTTGTTCAAAAACCAACGGCACTGTTTTTATTTAGAAAACAATAACTACACCTTAACCTTTTGGCTTCCATTATTTTTCTATCAAAATAAACAAAAAGAAAAGTCCCTACTCCATAAAAAACAAAAAAAAAAGCGACAAAAAAAGTGCTTTTATATCTACAATCATTTTCTTTCCAAATCCATTTCAATAATTTTTTTTCGTTTCAAGCATATTTTTATAACGTGTTTTTCTTCACTTTTGTTTAAATATAATTAGTTAAATTTATTTGGGTTTTTTTTTATTTAATTTGGAATTTATTACCTTCAATCTTGTTGACATTACTTTAGGGTGTTAATAAATTTAGAAGTATATAAATTTAGGCCTTTAATTGGTTGTTGAATTTTTATTGCTAATTTTGAGTGGAAATATTTGATATGTGTAATGAGTATGTTGTTTTGGCTTTATTATTATTATTATTTTCATTACCTCAAGTAGTTTTGTTTTATTTTTTTATAGTCATTGTCATTGTGAAAGATTGAGTGCTAGTGTGCTACTTCAACTTCATCAAATTTGCTTCTCAAAATCAAGTGCTATTTTTCCTTTTTTTTAATTATATTGTCTTTCTTTGTCTTTTAATAAAAATGTCTATTAGAAAATATGAATCTGGATATCAACAACGGAATAAGAAAAAAAAATTAGAAGAGTTAATTCAATCTCAAAAAGGTGCTCTTGATAAATTCTTCATTAATGATAAGCAAAGTATTTCAAAAAATACAAGTGATGAAGATTTAGCAAGTGAGCCACTTCATTGTTTGGTGTCTGAAGAAGATGAAATATGCAAAGAACAACTCTTGATAATGCCAAATTGAATGTACTTTGAATCCTAGTGAAGAGAATGTGGATCACATGAAAAATATAGAATGTCACAATGAAATATATGCAGATATGGAATTAGATTTTTATGATCCTGGGAAGTGGAATAATGTTAGTTCTAATTTGAGAGATTTAATTGTTGAAAAAGGGCGAATTAGAGATACCATTAGCAATCTAGATTTTCCAGAAGATGAGAACTCTAGAAATTTTTCCATTATACATTACACTAGGATATTGCCAAATGAAGAAAAACATGATAAAAGATGGCTATTTAATTTGAAGGAATTAAATAAAGTTTTTTGCTGTTGTTGCAAGTTGTTTTCAAAATCGCACGAAACAACCAATGAGCACATCACTAATATGTCAACTTGGATTGAATTGGAAATGCGATTGAGAAAGAATAAAACAATTGATAAAAGATTGCAGTATCAAATTAATAAAGAGAAAGAACATTGGAGAAATCTATTGTTGAGAATTATTGAGGTTGTAAAGACACTTGCAAAAAATAATTTGGCATTTCGAGGATCAAATGAAAAAATTTATGAGGATAGTAATGGAAATTTTTTGAGTCTAATTGAAATGATTGCAGTATTTGATCCAGTGATGCAAGAGCATTTTATATGTATTCAGACTAATGAAATACATTATCATTATCTTGGCCAAAGAATACAAAATGAATTGATTGAGTTGTTATCAAGAGAAATAAAAAACATAATTATGAGAAAAATCAAAGAAGCAAAATATTTTTCAGTCATACTTGATTATACTCCTGATGTAAGTCATCAAGAACAAATGTCTCTTGTACTAAGATGTGTAAATGTCTCATCAGTTCCAATAAAAATCGAAAAGCATTTTATAGAATTTTTGAAAGTGGATGATACATCAGGGCAAGGAATTTTTAAAGAGCTTGTGAATGTCATGAAAAATCTTGATTTAAATATTAATGATGTGAGGGGACAAGGATATGATAATGGGTCTAACATGAAAGGAAAACACCAAGGTGTACAAAAATGATTACTTGATCTAAATTATAGAGACTTTTATACACCATGTGGTTGTCATTTACTTAATTTGTTGCTTTCTGATATGGCTAATTGTTGTCCTAAAGCTATTACATTTTTTGGAGTGGTACAACACATTTATTCATTATTTTCTTCTTCCACAAAAACATGGAAATTTTTGAAATATCACATTCGTAATTTAATTGTTAAGCCATTGTCACAAACTTGTTGGGAAAGTTGTATTGAAAGTGTTAAAGCAGTTAGATTTCAGACTCATGAAATAAGAGATGCTTTACTTGAGTTAGGACAAACTAGTGATAATCCTAAGACAAGCAGTGAAGCTGATTGTTTGGCTTTATATGAGCTTGAAAACTTTGTATTTTTTGTGAGCATGATAATTTGGTATGATTTGGTATTTGCTGTTAATATTGTTAGTAAGACTTTATAAGCCGAAGACATGCAAGTTGATATTGTTGTTGATCAATTGAAAGGTTTTCTTGCATTTCTTAAAAAGTACAGAGAAAATGGATTTGTAACAACATTGATATTAGCAAAGGAGATAGCTAATCAAATGAATATCGAACCTGTTTTTCGTGAAAAAAGAATAATTCCTAAAAAGAAACAATTTGATGAAAACAATACAAATGAAATAATTAATTCTAAAATCTTCTTCTGCTAAATGCATTATTTCATTTGTATTGCTGATCAAGCTATTTCTTCATTTGAGAGTAGATTTGAGGAATTCAAAAGATATGAAGATGTTTTTGGTTTTCTACATGATTTAAAAAGTTAAAGTCTTTAGATGATAGTTGTTTGAAACATGTTGTCTTAATCTTAAAAGTTTTTTGAAACAAGACACATCTTTTGATCTTAATGGTTTGGATTTATTTTTTGAGTTAATGATTTTGGAAGAAGTTTTTCATAATGAAACAAAAGGACCACTGTAAGTTCTTAATTTTATACAAAAAGTAAATTCATTTCCAAATGTTTGGATTGGTTATAGAATATTACTAACTATACCTAATACAGTTGCTTCAGCAGAGAGAAGTTTTTCAAAATTGAAATTGATAAAATTATTTTTGCGGTCAACTATGTCACAAGAAAAATTAAATGGATTGGCCATCATTTCTATTGAGAAAGACTTAGTATCAAAACTTGAATACAAAAATTAATAAATGATTTTGCATCTCAAAAGGCAAGAAAAGTATATTTTAATTGAATATTTGAATGATTTGCAGGCATGTTTACAAAAAGATGGATTGATGATAAAGATCTCAAGTCTCGATGTGATAGGATACTAACATCTCAAGGTTTTTCATTTTGATTTTTGTAATTATGTTTTTGAATTATTTTACTTTTTTCGTGTGATTTTTATTTAAGTCTTCATTATGTAATTTGTACTTTACAATATATAAAAATAATCGTTTAGAAATAAAAATTACAATTTTGTTATTTTATCTTCGTCCTAGGGCCTCATTTTGACTAAGGTTGGCCCTGATGGTAGTAGCCATGGTGTTGCTGAGGGAGTCGCTGTAGGATCGGCGGCTGCTAGCCTGACGTAAAAAATAACGCAAGATGTAAAAATTGGTAGGCAACAGAGACGCTATTACTTGGAGAATCTGGAAAACAACTGTAAAATGCTAGACGGTGAATTGAAGAGTCTCATTGCTCTTACAGCTGATATGTATTCAGGTCGTGTTTTGAAACCTGAGTTCTAGCACATTTACACCTACTCGACTTGGAGAGCGAGGACATAGGAGACTGAGGCAGAGGTGAAAGCTATGTTAACGCAATATGAAGCACTAAACCAGCTCGGATTTAGCATCAAGAGGAGCAGGAGGAAACTCAAGGCCAAACTTAGCAGAGAAATGGAGCAGAAGTGTGCAGAAGTTCGCTAACATTTTGAGAATGGAAAATTTATAGTGATTACATAGCTTTAATATGCAAGAAACTAATGGTATTTAGTGTGTGTGTATCTGTTAAGAAAATGTTACAATATTAACAATGGAGTCAAAACAGTCTATCTCACATTGCATATGAGGGGTAATAATGGATTCCGACTATTTTACAGTTAAAGCCAGATGAACTCCATGAATAGAAAAAAAATTCTTGTTTCTCTGTATCACTTTAATCTCTCACGTTGCGCACACACTTTCAACACTTACAACCGTCCGCTACCTGATATTAACTCACTCTAGTACACATTACTCACTAACAAGTTTCTCTCACATGCCACAAGATGGCATGAGGTGATCAATTTTCCTCAAGGTTTCGGATGAGTGGCTTTTGAAAAAATTTTCTTTATTGTGCGCCATTAATGAAATGTAATTAACCAACAACTGTTGAATCAGTTGATAAAAAATTATTTTTACTTAAATTAGAGTTTAGATTTGAATACTAATGTATGCAATCATATTAAATTAATTATTTAATTGGATCAAACAGAATTAATTAAAGTGTAATATAGTATAATACAACTAACTAGGTCTAATATTATTGTAAGTAGTTCGGATATAACAACAAGAATAATGACAATAAAAAGTGAATGCCACATTAATTTACATATTCATGTCAAGTATGTTAACAAGCAAATCAACTTAGTATGTTTTTATTATATGGTGCTTTTTTTTTCTTGTACAAAATTAAAATTATTGTGTTTTGCACAGTAATTAATTTGTCGTCAAAGTTGGAAAAAGTGAAAAAGATAAAGAAAAAAAAGTAGTATAAAAAGAATTATGGTAAAAATTATTTTATAAAATTAGCAATACTAATCTTATGATAAAAGCACAAATATAATTTAATGTTCGATGTGAAAAGTAGAATTCACTATGAAATGAAAACTAATTTTAAGTAAATAAGAATATTAATTAAAATAAAACTATATCAAAGTTTATGAGAGCACATTAATTTTGGTCAAAATAAAATTATATATCAAAGTCTACGTGAGTTAGCACATTACATTGCATTTTAGCAAAAAATGTCTATTAATATAAAAAAAATGAATTTGTATTTTTTAATTTTAAATTAAAATTTGATAAAATATGTTAATTTAACTAATTATTTATAATTAACACAATACCCATTTTGGTTAAAATTGACCCAATCTAATCCCACTGATGCTTTGTGTCGTATTCTGGTCTTGTAGCAGCTATAACAGAAATTCTGACCACGTTGAGCTTGTCCCAAGCCCGTCCCTTCAATCTATACTTTTACGAGTGATTCATTCGTATAGTATACATATACATGTAAGGATCCAAGTAAACGTTAAATTAATTTTTATATAATTAATATAATAGCTTATAATACTTTTTTTGAACTAGTATACATGATTAATTTTCAAGATTATTTATCAATTTATGGTAAAATAAAAATATTTTTTATTATATAGTACTCTTAAAAATTTTTTCTATTTTTTGTGGTGAATTTTGAAATAAATTTTCAATTTGTGGTACTGGAGAGAGAAAATTTTACTGTTTATACTACCACTAGCAGTGGCTGAAAGGACATATTGCCAGCTCAGTGACGGTGTGAATATATATATATATATATATATACACACACAATTTAACACCTGATGTAATGGTGTTCTCTTAATGTATAAATGATTGTTTTAACTTTTCTAATATTATAATTATATAAGTAATTATTTGTTTATGATTATGTTATTTTTTAATATCATTGTGTAATGATTGTTAATAATAATATTATTATTGTTAATAATAAATTTTTGAGGGTATTTCAGTTAAATGTTTAATATAAAAAAAGGTAATTTTAAATAATAATAAAAGTTATTATATAATATTTGTGAATAATAACAAGAGAAAAAAAAATTTCACAACAAAATATATATATACAAAAATTTACCTGAATAATTATTTTTTTTCACTAAATCGAGAAATAAATAATTATGATTAATTTTTAATTTTTTTATTTCTATTTTAATAATATAATGATTATGGTTAATTAATTTTAATAATATTAAAAATAATATCATAATTAGTGAAATGGATAAGGAAATTTTTTTTTTTTTTGGTGTCCAATAAAGGCCACACACAAGAATTTATTTGGGCCATCTCAATTTTTTTTTATCCACGCAATAATAATAGTAATAATAATAAACAATAATTTATTTGGGCCATCTCAATTTTTTGGTCCCTACATAATAATAATAATAATAATAATAATAATAATGTTATAGTCATTATAGTATTAAAATAAAAAATAAAAAAATAAAAATCAACAATTTTGAATGTCCAAACAAAAATAAATTTTGAATGCCAACCAAAACAAATTTTGCATGGCTAAAATTGTGATTAATTTTTTATTTTTATTTTAATATTATAATGATTATAATATTATTATTACTTTTTTAATTTAATATATTATTATTATTATTTAACGATTATTATAATTTAATATATTATTATTATTATTATTATTAATTCAATTTAATTATTATTATTATGATTATTATAATTTAATAAATTATTATCATTATTTTTATTACATTGCATGGCCAATAACTTGGCCAACTTTTTTTTTTAATTAACTTGGTTGAAATCGCAAAATGGATAAGAGTAAAAAAAAATTGCAAGGTCATTTCGCCGGTACCACTAGTGAAGTGCTAGTGCTACTGATGATTTGCTTGCAAATAAATTATCTCCCTTCCACCTCAGCTAAAAGTATTACAAATTGAGAAAATATTTCAAAAAGTACCATAAAAAATAAAAAAACTTTAAAAAGTACCACAAATTAAAAATTTTAAATTTTTTTTACCATAGTTGATTTCATATAAAAGAATGGAGGAACTTCCTAGGACCTAAACTAATGATCTTGAGCCTCATTGTGCTGTGGGGTGCCCTTCGCATAGGAAAGTAATCAAGTTGAGTCGAGTCGACATACTGTCAAGTTTGAGCTCGATTCGAACTCGTTCGAGTCCTTCTTTTTGAAGCTTGAACTCGACTCGATTAAATAATTCATATACTCGAGTTCGACTCGATTAATTAAATAAAATTTTTAAATTTTTTAAATTATATATTTTTAAAATATTCAAACTGCACTCGAGTTTGAATTTGAACTCAAACTCGACTCTGTTAGCAAATATATATTTATAATTATATTAAAATAAAGAGTAAAATAATAAATATATCAAACTCGACTCGAACTCAATAGGTTCGATTAAACTCACAAGCCTATTGAATCACATATTTAGGAGCTTGAACTCGATTCAATAGTCTATTCAAGTAGCTCGAGCTCGAGCTCGACTCGACAATAATCAAGTCAATTTCAAATTTTTTTTAAGTCGATCCCGAATAACTTGCGAGTCGGCTTGACTTAGTTACATCCCTACCTCCACATATAATGTCAAAATATGTCTCATGTCTGTCTGTAATATGTACACTACTAGGTAAATTACTAGGATCGAGAGTTATCAAACTTTAAACTTGTTTCAATTCCATTACTTAATTTTAATTCATATCCTTTTAGTTATAGAACTTTTATTTAAGATTCATTGAAGTTACCTATAATTTTTGTTTATATAC
This sequence comes from Mallotus repandus, assembly GCA_949671775.1. NCBI lineage: Eukaryota > Viridiplantae > Streptophyta > Magnoliopsida > Malpighiales > Euphorbiaceae > Mallotus > Mallotus repandus. Next base: position 677 of record CATIWM010108558.1, on the reverse strand, counting down.
ATAAATAATCCAATATTACTATTTCAGTCTAAAATTGAAGATAGTTTATAAATAAATTCATATTTTTCCAAAAATTGATGAAAAAATTGAAAACCATATTAGGTATTGAATAAAAGTAGACTCATGAGAGAGTAATTTTTTAAAATTTATTAAAATTTTAGGATTAATTTAAAATGTTAAAAGACTTGAGGGGTTAAAAAGTTTAAAAAATTGAAGGAATAAAAACTTTTGACAATATATTTTTTAGTGTATTTAACCATATGTACTGCCTACATTTTGCGATTTTATTCGGTACAAGTCCAGAGTTCCTTTGGTTATTGCTTGCTGCCAATATATTATAATCAATTTGTCAATTTTGTCATTTCATTAGCAATAAGTAGCTTGAGCTTCTATAAAGTAAAATTAGCAATAAGATACTACCATTTATGGGATTTAATTGTTTATCATTTATGAAGTATAATTATTTTTAATTGTGGAATTTTTGTTAATACTTTTGTAATTGAATTCACTTAAAAGCCAAATAATTAATTTATAACTAATTAAAGTCATTGATTAAAGCATACGTATTGCCCAACGTCACAAATTGAGTATTTGTTTTCTTGCTGGAAATTGATGATTCCATAGTTTGAAATTCATTCAAAAACGACTCCTCATCTGATTTGAAACTTTATTATTTT
>CATIWM010108535.1:0-19309 GCA_949671775.1 Mallotus repandus | reverse complement strand
GTTTTAATGCAATTCAGTTTCAAACTTCAGTCTAATAATAAACCCGTTATTTCAATATATAATTATATAACTCAACTCAACTTTACAAGCTTTAATCACAGGTTAATTGGGATCCGCAATTTAAATTATTTCCATCTACGTAAAATGATTTTGGAATATATATACTTACAATATCAACTTTTGTTGATAAGTAGAGTAAAATTTTAAATTTTTTTAAATAAGAAATCGACTTCATGTTTTACTAAGAAATCGACTTCATGTTTTACATATTTGGCGATTCATACGTTATAAGAGCTTTACTTTTCTATACAATTTAATTTATTTGATTTGAATTTTAAAATAATTAAAGTAATTATGTAATTATTGAATATCCATATATATATATATAGTGTTACTATGGCGCCTAATTACCTTTTCTGGTGTTTTGCAACTTATAGTGAGCAAGCAGGCCTTGTGGGATTAACAGAGGTAGCCAGCCGGAGGGTCGTCCTGTTAGCAACAGTCTTTCTGCTTATCCTTTCCATTTTAGGTGCAGTATGCCCCGCCCAGTTCTATTTCAAAATTAATTAAATAATTTTAATAAATTAAAAACTATAGATTAATCAAATAATTTGTAAAAGTGAGCATTTGAAAATTTATTTTAATAATTTTGTGTTTTTGTTAAGAGTGCAAATATATTTCTAATATGTATAGTAATAAAAATAATTGAATAAATAAAATAAGAAAAAAATAAAAAATAATTCACAAGTTACATTTTTTTACTTTTTAGGTTAAATAGAGAAAGAAGTGTTTTTAGTTGAATAAAAAAGAGATGTTTCAGATGGAGTAAAAGAAATATTTTTTGATGGAATAGAAGAATAATATTTTAGGTAATAGAACTAGAGTGTTTTAAATGGAGTAGAAAATGTATATTTAAAAAGAAAATTTTTAATTTTTTTTAAAAAATAAAAAATTGAATGGTTTTACATGTGAGGGTTTAAAAGCAAATACTTAAATATGAGAAGCAACATTTATTAATTTTTTACTTAATAATTTTAGGGCCAAATACTCATTTTCACTCCTACTTTACCCTTTTAGTCTATTGCATCCCTCAACTTTTAAATTGGCCTATTGCACATTTCAACTTCTATTTTTATATCACCTATGATTCAGAGCATTAGAGAGTATGTACAAAACATGCGTTGACATGTCAAATATCATGTCAACATGGACATATTTCAGTAGGTCAAATGCTCCTTTTCACCCCTAAACTTTACCATTTTGGTCTATTGCACCCCTCAACTTTCAAAAATTACCTATTGTATATCTCAACTTCTATTTTGTGCCTATATCACCCATGGTGCTACAGTGACAAACGAGCCTGAATTTGTTTGATTTCAATCACTTATCCAGGCTGACAATGCATGTGTTTAATAGAAAATTGCTACAGTGACAAACGAGCCTGAATTTGTTTGACTTCAATCACTTATCCAGGCTGACAATGCATGTGTTTAATAGAAAATTGAAATGTTAAATCATAGGTGATATATGCATAAAATAGAAGTTGAGATGTGCAATAGGCAAATTTGAAAGTTGAGAATTGCAATAGACCAAAAGAGTAAAGTTCATGGGTGAAAAGGAGTGTTCAACCATAATTTTAGTGTTCAGCCTTTAATATATATGTAGTAGTTTAAATTTGGTTAAATATTCGTAATTTTAGCATAACTTTTCATTTGATTGAAATAAATAATAAAAAGGAAAGTAATACAAATAGCGGGCCGCAAAAAAGTAAAAAAATTGTGAAAATTTTTAATATTGCCCTCAATATTAATTAATATTTATTTTTTGAATTTTATTTTTTTAATATTTCAATTTTTTAATAATTAATTAAAATGATGAGATCTAAAATCTAAAATTAACTGGGTGGACCCATTGTGCCATGATTTAAATACCTATAGCTTGTAAATAATTTTTTAATTAAAATTTATTTTTTTGAAATTTTAATTTTATTTTAAAAATTAATTAAAATGATGAAATCTAAAATTTAAAATGGACTAGGTGAACCCATCGTATTATAACTTAAACACCTATAGCTTGTAAATAATTTTTTAATTAATTTTTAAAAAAAATTATCACACCTCGTCTCACGTAGCCTGACATGGACGGTTAGTATCTCATCTCGTCTCACATAACTCGAGATGGACATTAAAGCTTACTCTTCTACACTCTTCAAATCATCTTTAATGAAATTAAATAAACTTAATAATTATCATTTTGATTAACTATAATTATTTATATAGATATAACTTGAGTTCACTTTGAAATAGTAGTAAAGATTAATTTAACAATAGTTTAGTATACAATTTATAATAACATGTCCACAAAAGTTTTAAACTTAAAATGTACAATTTTGTGGCCACTAAATTAAGAGTAACACCAGAGCAAATTTGTTAGGCCAACCTTAATAATCTATCTATAGAACACCCTTGGATCATGGGTCCGCTATCAAGCCCTGCTATCTGAAAACATTTTGAAAACAGAGAAAAATGAGTACAAAAATACTCAATGAATGGATATTACAAGCATAAAATAATTCATCTTAATTAAACATAAGAAACACCTTAAATCTAAAATACTAGAGTATTCATAACCAAATTATAATTCATTTAAAACATCAAATCCAATCTTGCTTTCAAACATATTCAAAGTTTAATCAATTAAAACACGTGCCTTTACAAACATCAAAATATCATTCACTCAAAACATTAAATCAAAACTTGCTTTCAAATTTGTGTAAACTCAGCCAAGTCAAACATATGCTTTTATAATATCGATATAAACTTTCATATGTTTTAACTAACCCTATAGCAAACATCACAACTCGGCCATAACGTATAGGCCATCGCAAATTTACTCTCAAGGCACACTTGAAGGCTAACCCTTCAACTACATTAGCACAGAACGACCATTCTTCCTTCACCGTCCTTCAATCAAGTGCCCTGTTGTTTATTGCGCAATAACAACAGACACAATCTCAAATGTGCATATATCATCTCAGCACATTTGCACAAATTATATAGGGTGGTAATACACAAAACCAAATATCGTTTTCATTAAATGAATAATCAAAACAATTCCATCACATTTGTAATTCATTAGAGTATTCAAGTTCAAACCACTTCTTACCATAATTCAAAGGAATAAAATCAAGTTGATTATAATATTATTTAAATCATTGAATATCCAAAATAATTTCAAATCATATTAATAAATGAAAACATAGAGTAGTAACACACTTCACTTGTGAACTTGAAACCATAATTGTTTCAAAGCTTGTATCATAACTAGTAATTCATGAGGCAAATAAGATGAATTGAAATAATTCAAATACAACAATTTTAAGTCTATAAAAACAACATTTAAAGCTCATTTCGTTAAATGCTGAAATAAATAGATTTTAAGGGCTTGAACATCTACTCTCCAAAATAGCCTATAAACACACAAACTCGGCTCACCGAATTTGCTTAAGTTGCACATGCACTTCCCTTTCCTTTTCTAGCACATAACATATGCAATTTCATTTATAAATCATCAATATAATAATCCCACATGCTACTCTAACCATGCAGCCTCCAAATAATATGTATAAAATGCAATTGAGCTCAATTCTACAAATCAAATTTATTAACTCTAAAATAGCTATTTTCAAGCCTAAATTAGAAAAATCACTCTGACTTGTAAAAAATGAATTTTAACCTCAAATTTTAATCAGACTTAGTTATTTGTGTCTAGTACCTTCAATAAAAATTTCACTTCCATTCGATGACCATAAATAAAATTATAAAGGTTGGATTACAAGCGGCTTAATTACTCAAACAGATTGAACAATAAAAAGTGCAGGTCTGCTAGACAACTATTCAGGCATAATTAGCTCTTGATCAAAACTAAAAAGTTTTAGAGAACTATTTCAAGATTTCTTAATTTGGAGTTTCCTAGCTCAAAATATACCAAAAGTATCTAGACTAGTTTTAACTCATGAACTTTGCAAATTGGTTCACGTAATCAAAATAGCTGCTTTAATAGTTGACTTTGAAAAATTTCTGGCACTTATAGAAAAGAAATTTTGAGCTAGAATTTTATTCAGTCTTAGATCTATATGTCTATAACATGCTATAAAAATTTCACAGCAATTGGACACCCACAAATAGAGTTATATATAACGAATTATAACCAACTCAAAAAAATTGATTGACTGAGTAATAAATGTTTTCTCTTATTACTCTAACATAGAGACTGAGTCAAATCAAGCTCATAGAGGAAAAGTTATAGATAACTCTTCAAAGTTTCCAAATCATTAAATAAAACTTAATTTGGAGCTTTCTAACTCACGATATGATTGAATTACAGAGACTAATAAACTAGAATTTGAGAACCCAAAATCTGCAACTTAAGAGCCCTAAATTACATCATTCAAAATACTTAAATACTTACCCAATCAATCACTTAAGCCTCTAGGATGATGATTATAGCCTGAAAAATGATTTAGATCTTCAAATTTCACTTGAAAAATCAACTTCTATGATAAGAATTGAAACAACCCTCTTTTCCCCCTTTTTCTCTTCTTTCTTTTTTTTTATGGCTGCACACATAGCCCAATGAAATAATCTATACCCCAAAAAATAATTAAATAATATGTAAAATACTCCTTTTAGTCCTTAATGAAATGCTTAAGTTACCTATAAATTCTCAAGCTTTCAATTGTTCAATCAAGGACAATCATTTACTTCAATTGAGTCCTTGTCATCCTAAACCTTTTTTATTCTCATTCTTTACTTTATTTTTACTTCTAATCCCTTTTATTCTCATAATTTCACTCATTTTGAGTGTAATCAAAATTCAAAAGTTCTCACTCTTTAATCAAGTTACCCGATACACTAGCCTAACTATAAATATTAGCTTATACTTAAATTTAATCATTATATATATATAGCTAATGCAAATGTACTTAGAATTAGAGTACGGGAATTACAAAAAAAATATAGGGGCATAAACATAAAGTGTCGCAACCAATGACACACTGTTCATGTCACTAGTTATGACACAAATGATTATCCTAATAAAAAAAAACAAAAGTGACAATCTTAAAAAATCTATAAATTATGTTAAAATTATAAATAATTAACCAAATTAAAATATGTGTTTTTTTTCGAGTTGGAGAGAGGAAGTAATGATTAAACTTTGGGAGAATTACTATTTGCCCCTTGAGGTTTGTTGTATTGTATTAGGTGGTCCCTAACATTTAAAATTTATACTCCTCCCTCAGTTATACAAAATTATACTCTTTACTCCTTCTGTCAACTTTTCTGTCACAATTTCCGTTAACTGACATGACAATTATCATGTAAATACTATTTGCCTCCTGTATTCGAATATATTATACTATTTGCCCCCTCTGTTTAGATATATTATATTATTTACTCTTAAAATTTACAAAATATATTTTTATTATTAAACTAATTGTTTAACAAAATATATGTTAAATTAAATTATGATTAATTGACTCTAAAAATAATAATTCTATTGAAAATATTTTCATAAAAATAATTAATAAATTTTATTTTTAATCTAAACAAAATTTTGATCAAATAACAATTAATTATTTTCAATTTTAAAATATCTTTACTTAAAATATTTATATTGCATGAAATAATTAACCGAGTAAATTCTCTTTTCAACCGTAAAATTTGATTTTTATTTGAATTGTTAGTTTATGTTATTAAGTAAATAAATTATATTTATGAATAAAATTTGTATAGACATGCAAAACCGAAACCTAACAATTCAAATAAAGAATCAAAATTAAAAAGAGAGTTTATTTGATTAAATTTTTTAATGCAACATAAATATTTTAAGTTGAATTATTTTAAAATAAAAACTTACTAATTGGTATGTAATTGTATAAAATTAAAATTAAGCATTTTATATTTTTATGTAAAATGATTTAATTATCATTTAATATTTAAATTCTAAGAAAATTAGTTTTAATAATAAAAAAGTACAAATTCTAAATTTTAGGAGTAAATAATATAATATATCTAAATAGAGGGGGCAAATAGTATAATATATTCAAATACAGGGAACAAATAGTATTTACATGATAATTTTCATCTCAGTTAACAGAAATTGTGACGGAAAAGGTAACGGAAGGAGTAAAGAGTATGATATTGCAAAACAAAGGGAGGAGATAATATAAATTTTGAATGTCAGGGACCACTTAATACAATATAGCAAATCTCAGAGGGCAAATAGAAATTCCCCCTTAAACTTTTAACTTATATGATGTTTTTATATTGTAAAAACACGGGGATTTAGTTTGTACTCAGAAATCATAATTGAAATCGGAATAAAAATGGAAAAAAATGAGAAAGGGAATGAATTTTGAGGAATGTGTTTGGTTTCACTAGGGAATGGTAATGGAAATGACAATTAAATATCATTTAACAACTAAAATTTCTTTTATGAAAATTTTTTTTATAATTATTTTTATATATTAAAAATTAACATTATAATTATTTTTATATATTAAAATTATGTATTATAAAATATTTTTAAAAATTATTTACTTTAATAAATATTTTTTATTGAAACATTTAATGCATATTTTTATTAATTTATATATTTATTTATAAATTTTAAAAAATAAATATTAATATTTAAATATTTGACCAATTTATAATTGATAGACTTGATTCACAAGGAAATAAAAAGTCACTCATTACGAAGAAGAGGGAAATAGTGATTCTCAATTATATGAAATCACATTCTCATTTTTATGTTAATTTTAGCCAACCAAATATTAAAAATTAAAATCATCCATTCCGATTCTAATTCTCACTCTTATTTTTTTTACTAAACAAACGCATTCTAAAATAATTTTACATGAAAATCACAATAAATAATTACAATTAAATAATTACAATTTTTTTCTTGGTACGATAGGCCAGAAAATACTATATATATATATATAGATATAAGTAGTTTCGTTTACCAGTAGGTGATGTGATTGATGGGGTCATTTTATATCTTTAACAGCAAAGTTTGGGGCTTTTCTTGCTGCTATACCCTTGCCAATTGTGGCTGCACTGCATATTATCTTCTTCCCTTATGTGGGTATGTTTCCTCTTGGAATGTTGGTTGATACATTTTACCACTAAAAAATGAGTTTGGAGTAAAATTCACCGTTTAACAGGCGCAGCCGGAGTCGACCACCTCCAGTTCTCCACCACCAACACAAATAGGTCAAAGTTCACCTTTGGAGCCTCCATGTTCGCTGGTCTTTCTTTGGCTCAACACTTCAAAGGATATGCTTTAGCTTCTGGTGAAAACAGTACCGCTCCTTACACCAACTCAACCAGGGTAATTATGCTTGAATTCATCGCGACTTGAAAGAAAATTAATTGTTAAGAAAATCCTGAACTTTATGCGTATTTTATCTAACAAATCTATTAATTTTTTATTTTAGTAATAGATATATTCGATTTTTAGTATACCATCAAATTAATAATACTTTTAATTACTTTTGCAAATGTAGCAATTAAAATTGATTTTGATAACAAATGAAATAAAATTAATTAGATGATGCATCAGTAGTTTTCTGGTTTTCTGAAATTTAATATTTTTCCAAAAATAAATGGACAATCGCTAGAAAAAATTAGGAATAATTACAATTTTAATCCCTATGGTTTTACTTTTTGGCAAAATCAATTCTATAATTTTTTTGGTTTTTAAGTACCATGTATTTCACATCTATTACACTTTAGTACAATTTTCACTAATATCATCATTATTTTATGATAAAATATTAATATAATATTAATTTTTAATGATAAATTTATTCTATATATGATTTACAATCAATCCTATTGATTGGTTATTTTAAAAAATATTGTAAATTTATTTTAAAATTATTTATTTTTATTCATAATTAAATTAAAAATACATCTAAATTTGATTTTTTGTGAGTTCATTATAGTTAGTTGAATAATATATTACTCATTATATGATTTTTAGTATTGAAAATGCATATTACTTTTACATTAAAGCATATATTTTAAATAATATTTGTCAGAATGATACTAAAGTATAAAATAATGTGAAACATATGGTACTTAAAAGGTAAAAAATTAATTCAGGATTGATTTTGTCAAAAAGTGAAACCATAGGAATCAAAATTGTACTTATCCCTAAAAATTAATTAATTGACTCACAAATTCTTTTTCTTATGAGATAAATACATAAATGGTGTTCAAACTTTTCAATTTTTGATATTTTTACATTTGAACGAATTTTTTTTCAATTTAGTGTTGGAACTCGGCGAAAAGTTTTGAAATTGGTATTTCTAACATGTTTTATAAGTTAAAGTGCTTATCTATTTTATTTTAAATGGTAAATTGACTTAAATGTCCTTATTTTATAATAGACTTCATTTTCTTTTTTATTCTGATTATTCCTTTAAAATTGTTAGAAATAAATAATTATTATTTTTAATTATCAAACTATGCTAGAGAAATATTAAATATTATTTTAATTTTAATTTTATTAATTATAGTGGTTCAATTTAATTTTTATTTCATGATTTTAATTAAATTAAATTTTTATTTATTAAACAATTATATTACTTTTTATTTTTAATTATAATAGCTATATTTTTATTTTTATTTTTATTTTCATTCTTTCATATAAATTTAAAAAATAATTAAAGAAATTTTATTTTTATTTTTTAATAACAATGGTTCAATGTTTATTTTATTTTATTTTATCATTTTCAAATTTAATATATGTGAGTGAAAGAAAAAATATATTTTTTAAATGAAAAGAATAAAAAATAAAGGCTAATTTAAAAAAAAAGTATTTAAGTCAATTTACTGTTTAAAATAAAATACATAAACACTTTAACCTGCAAAACCTGCTAGAAATACCAATTTATAAATTTTTATCGGTTCAGATACTTGATTTTAAAAAATAAGTTTAAATGCCAAAATAGAAAAAATTAAAAGTTTAGACACTATTTATGCATTTATCCTTTTTATTTATTATTAAAATCAATTTTAGTATTGGTTGAGTGGTAAATAATATAATTCCCTTCAAAACATTAATAGATTAAGGGGTCGATACTCTCTATTTTTTAAGACGAAAAGCCAATTCTGGTATTAATTTAGAGAAATTACTCTTTTCAGTGTTTCAATTTTCTAAAATTTAACAATTTAGTGTTTTGACTTTTTTATATAATAATTAAGTGCGATAACCTATAAGAAAATAACAATATCATGTATATAGCAGGTCACCAAGAAGTTATCCTTCAACAACATCCTATTCCAAAACTTAAAAACTTTATTACCCTTAAACTTAAAAAAGACATAATAATAATAATAATAATAATAATATTATTATTATTATTATTATTATTATTATTATTACTACTACTACTACTATTACTTTATATAAAAATAATTTTATTTAAATTAAATTAAATTTATTTTTATTTATTTATAGTTTAATTTAAATATTTTTAGTTAATAAAAAAATAAAAAAATTAAAAACTACAATTTTGACCGTCTATCATTTACAAATATATTTAGAGCACTAATCCTATACTACTACAATTTCAATTTCATCAAATTTACTGAAAATTTTAAGCTAAAGAAAAAATGTAAAATAAAAAGAAACAAAAAAATTAATTTTTTTTCCTTTTCATTAATTAAAATTTTTGTAAATGATGATAGTTAAAATTGTAGTTTTAAATAGTTTAATTTTTTATTAACTAAAAATATTTAAAACTAAAAATATAAATAAATAAAAAATAATTTTATTTAATTTAAATAATTTTATTTTTTATTTAAAATAATAACACTTATTATTATTATTATTATATGCTTTTTTAAGTTTAAGGGTAATTAAGTCTTTTAGTCTTGAAATAATATGTTGTTGAAAAACAACTTGTTGATGACCTACTATATAAACTATATTGTCATTTTTTTACAGGTTACTACATTTAACTGTAATATTAAAAATTAAAACACTAAATTATCAAATTTTAAAAAGTTGAGACACTAAAAATATCTTTATCCCTATAATTTTTTTTGAATTAAGATCAACTATCATTTACTTTTATTATTTATTTTGAAATTATTTTATTAATTAATATATAACTGTGTCTAAATTCAGGACAGATGTAACTATTTTCCTTCTATTTATGTATAACTGTTTGTTTTAACTTTGGGACAGTTCAACGACATAATTCAAGTAGTACTTTCATCCCCGTCAACAATTGCAGCTATAGCTGCTCTCATTTTCGAAAGAATAGATCTGAAAAAAATTCGGCGTAAACGGCCACGTGAACGAGAAGGTGATGAGCTCCAAAAAAAAAAAAAAGAAGGTGATGATGAATCGTCAAGTGAAGGAACAAGCGGCGATGATGATGATGATTACGATTATATATCATTAGGTGAAGACTCTGATATTGATGATTATGATGATGGAGACGGCGGTGGATATTATGATGGAACTGATGGTGACAAAAAATCACTGCCGATGGAATCGAAAAAAGAAAAAAAGAAAGTTAAAGAAACAACCAAAGAATTGTTGAAAACCAAAGCTGCTGAAGATGGCACGCTTATGTATGATATATTGCTGGAGATGAGAAAGTCACGCAAACGCAGAGCTAGACGTAGAGCTGAAGCCATGGATAAAAAAATGGAATACATAGACAAAACTCCTCCTCCGTCTCCTCGTCGAAAAATCTATCCTCGTCGAAAAATCTACTCACTTCCTGTTAAACTTGAAGATTACTTGTCATGATTCTGATTCAATTGTATTGATGAGCACCTGGATAAAATAAATCCAACTAGCAACCAAGTTATTGACTCGGTTGCTCAAGTAAGTACTTAGCAATGCTTTGATATAAATAAATTTTACAAAATCTCATAATCCCTATATTTGGATACAAGAGATTAGAAACTATATGAACTTGTACTCATGACGATTCGAAATAAATTCATAATAAATTTAAAAGTTCATTTAATATAAATTTAAAATAATATTTAATTATATATTTTTTAAATTTTAATATTTAAAATCTAAGATTTTATATCAAACATTGGCATACAGACATATTCTTTGTATATTTATTTTAAGTAAAATATTTGTGGAATTCATTTTCAATTTTAACTTTTTAATTTTATGAAATTATTTAATATTAAATCAAATTCTAAAAAATTATTAGAATATCCAAATGAATTCATTTCATAAAATATTTATTTAAACCAAACACACTTCATTAATTAAAAAAATTATTTGTAAATGAATTTTTATTTGAAAATAAAATAAATTTTTTAATGAGATTGTACTAAATAAGGAGTAAAAGGTAATAACTTTTGGAAAACTTTTGACTTGGTTGATTAATTGATATGAAAACTATAATTTTGTAGGTTGAACATGAGAAATTTTTTTTTCAATTTTCAAAAATGAGAAAAATCAAATTGAAACAAAATTTTTTTCTTAATGCACATTTTTATATAAATGGAGATAAAACTGATTCCTTCAACTCTCATCCGTATTTTTTCTCAAAAAAAAAAAAAACCTCAAAAAAAAAAAAACCTCGTCTGTATTTGGATATTGATTGGAAGGATTAAAAAGAAAGAAATTAAAAAAGAGTAAAAGTCACTAATGATAAAAAAAAAAAAAAGTAAATAATAATCTATGCCTTTTTTAACCGTTAGAAACAAAAATTACTTTTACAAAAGGGTAAAGATGCATTTTGGCCCCTAATATTTTGCCCCAGGAGCAGATATACCCTTTTTTTATTTTTTGGCGCAAATAATTTAGGTTTAGGCAGAAAACAAGTTTTTTGGCCCCCCCAGCTGACATGGCAACAAACGGTAGGTGAGGGCCGTTAAATGATGGATGACATGGCATTCACCTCCATTTAAACGTTTCTGAGCCAACATGAAGTAATAAAAAATCCCTAAGTGACCTTGAAACCGAAATCGCTAATTCACAAAATCAACAGCGCACAAAAAAATCGAAATCAAACAACAATGTCAACGTCTTTTGCAACAACTGGAAGAAGTAGCAAGCGAAGTAACAGTGATCTTGATTATGAGGGATGTCGAAGGGGAAGAAGTAGCAGGCAAAGCAATTTCGAGCTAGACTATGAAGGACCACCAAGGTACTGAAGTTCTCGAGTGAGAGCTCCTCGATGGACATCATGGACTGATGATAATCCAGGGCGGAGGTTCTATGGCTGCTCATTTTATGAGGTAAGGTAAGTGTATGTGAATTTGTTCTGTTATTAAAACAGTGAAAGGAAGTGCTAAAAATTACTCTTATTGTTATTAGGTACATGGTTGTGGATGCTTTCAATGGCATGATGAGCTAATGAACGAGAGAGTGAAGGAAACAATTAATGAGTTGAAATTAGAGAACAAGCTTTTACAAGCTAAAAACAAGAAGTTAAAGGCTGCAGCAATGCAAGGGTGTGGGGATGTTAATGTTGAAATTGCAGAGTTATGGCTTAAATTTAGACGATTAAAGAAATAAAAAATGTAGGAATGTGAACAAGCGAAAAAAATGTGAAATTTGCATATTATGCAGTGGTTATTTCTTGGTGTTGTTTCTTTATTTTATTTTTGTTACTTTAGTGTACTGTGTTTGTAATGGAAATCATGTAAAAATTTTAGCTTAACTGTTAATGAAAATTTCATGACTTTTAGAAGCCTGTAAGAGTATGATTGTTTTGTTCTTATGATTATGTGTTGTTGTTTGGCTATTGGATTGTTGATATCAACACTAACTTGCTTCTTGAAATAAACCAACATGAGCTTAATTATGCACAATCTAATAAAGGGAATCATCATTTCATATAAAGATAGCATGAAAGCCACTAAAATGTATGCTTATACATTAATTTTGCTGATACATGTATAGTCTGCACAACATCTTCCCAAATAAATCCATAAGTTTGAAACCAAAAAATGAACACACCAACATAAGGCATTACTGCATGCAAAAGAACATATAATTGTTGTGCAATCCTATGTAAATTCAGCACAAAAATCATGCCTAAAACCTATCCAAAATGAGCAAAAAATACACAAGCAGTCCAAAAAGACACATGCAGACAATATATATACCCTATTACATAAATGTACCCCCTGTTCTACAATTCAGCATTTGTGGTTTTGGCCTTTTTCCTCTGATTTGCAATTTGTTCATCTGCTTGTTTTTGTAGCTGTCTTCTGGTGATAGCTGGAGCTCCTCTCCAACTCAGTCCTGGTGGATGAAAGGGTAGATCGGTTGCATACGAAACTTGTGATCCATCTTTTTTGAACCTGATTTCCCTAGATGTAATCATTTTATTTGGGGCCTTTTTCCTCATCAACTCCCTTTCATCAGGAATAGGGAACCTTGTTTATGCATCAGCATCAATTCTCTCCTCTCGAAGGTTTACACCTTTTGAAATTACTTGCTCTGACTCTTGTCCAGGCTGTTACAAAAGAAAATAATTACTAACTTGCCATGTAAAGACCATCTTTGTAAATTAAAATCATCATCACAATCAGTTAAAAGAATTAACTCACATTATAAATTTGTTCTCCTGTGCTTTCATTTATATAGACACCATGGCCTCTATTTATCCGTGACCTCCTAACACATGTACCTCCCAAACTTCTAGCTATCTCTTCTTGAAAAACTTTATGTTTCCCTTTGTTTGATGTTGAATTTCTGCCAGATGTTGAATTTCTGCCAGATGTTGAATTTCACGCAGGAGCAGTAGAACCAGGATCAGGTTCACTTGCAGCTTGGTCAGGTTGATTGGCAGATTGATTAGGTAGAGTTGAAGCCTGGGGGACATTCTAAAATTAAAAATAAAAAATAATAGTCAACATTGAAGACCACTTGCATCCAATATAAGTTAAAGAATTATACATGATTTCCATTGTTAGGACAAGTCTTCCTATTGTGACCCTCTGTGTGACACAAACCACAAACTTGTTTAATGCCTTTCTTTGAAAGCTTGCTTGCATTCTGTCCGCTTGTGTTTTTCTCAGTTGAAGCTCGAACTCTTTTGGTTTTAGGTATGCCAGGCAATTTAGGGAGTGGGGGAGGTTCTATTGGCTGAAATTCATGCACCTTGTAAAACCTTGGCCCAATGACAGGAAGTAGTAGATATTGGTAGGTGGCCAAGTAAGTGGTCTTATGATACCACTTTGAAATCACTGACATTGGCTCAATTTGAGAGTGGTATAATGTGCAGATGGCATGAGAACAAGGGATTCCAGTGAGTTCCCAAGCTCTGCATGTGCACAATTACTTATCCAAGAAGACATTATGCTTATCATCCCCTTCTCCTATCTCATATCCAACATCACCATTGAAGAAAACTTTGCATCCAATGCAATTATCTTTCCAATCCTAAAAAAAACCTCATACAAGTTGGACTCCATTCATTAATCCAATTTGCAGCCATTTTCTTGTTCTTTTTTATCCTATTCATTGAAAGCAATCAAATGTCTTTGAGCATACTACTAATTGGTTTAAATCTTGCTGCAAGGATCCATGCATTGAATGGTTCGGTGAAGTTAGTTTCCACCACCATTGATTTGCATATTGAGTTAAAGTAAGCTCTATAGAAATTATGAGAAGGGTAGAATAATAAACCTTCTGCTGGCCTTTGAGAAACCTGACCCAACTTCTCTAAATTTTCCTTGAACTCTTCTTCATATGTGCTCCAAGCATAGACAAAGAATTTCTTCTTTAGTTCGTTGCCAGTCCACTTCTTGCTCCAATTTGTGTAAATGTGCCAAGCACACCATCTGTGCTCAGCCTAAGGCAGCACATTCATTACAACATCAATTAATCCCTGTTACAAAAAGAAGTTAGTAGTTCTTGAACTTAAGTATTCAACATCTCAAATAAAAGCAATAACACATTACTTCACTCACCTTTTGCATATCAGAAATAAATGTCCCCTTACTGCCATTCCCAATTTAAGTTCTTAGACTTGCCAACACAAGAACCACCTCCAATTGTTCTTATTCTCCTTGTCCACTACTGCCCATGCAATTGGTAGCATTTGATAATCACCATCAATCCCCACAACAGCTAATAATTGCCCTTTACAAACACCCTTCAAGAAGCATCCATCAAGACCAATGATTGGTCTACATCCAGATTTCCACCCCTTCCTAAGTGCATCAAAACAAATAAACATTCTTCTAACGACCCTTCTACCTTGTTTCAATGATTCACTACACAATTCTATTTCAGCTTTGGTGCCTGGATTGCTGGTTTTCAATGCTACAGCATATGCTTGGAGTTGTTGAAATTGGACTTTGTAGTTACCATCAAGTTCTTGGATGATCATTCTTCTTACTCTCTTACACTTGTGAAAACTAACACTGATTTTCAACAATTCTTTTGCTTCATCCTATATATCCTTCACCTTGAAAGCATGATTGTTGTATATCTTCTTCTTGAAATGGTTGGCCAAATACTTAGCACTTGCACTTATAATTGAAAAGTGCCTAAAGCATCTATATGTAGCTTTTAGTGTTTTAATTGCTAAACCAGGATTTTTTCCATCTTTTGAAATCCGAATCATAAATGGACAACCCTTTTAATTTCTACACTTTGCAATAATCCTCAATGGCTCATTAGGGTTAAGTTTTAGGTTATATCCAAACTGGACATCATATTTGGAAATGGCCTCCCTTGCTTCTTTAGCAATAGCAAAGGTCATTCCAAGCATCAAATGACCTTGGCCATGCTATCCATCATATCTGACACTCTCACTCTCTGTGGGTGGTTCAGGTTCATTGTCTATTGACTCATCAAATGATTCATCTTCACCACCATCACTCTGTTCTTCTTCATCATGTTCACTAACATAACCCTCAAGCCCCACATAATTGTATTCATGGACATCATGCCCTACATTACTACTTCCCCCTACCTTTGATACAGGTGCATCTCTAGGTCTAGGTGTATGTGGATTTTTAGGTTCAGTTTCAGTTTGTGTTGGCTCACTATGAGTTTTTGTTCCAGTTTATGTTGGTTCATGATCAGGTTCATAATTCAAATCATCAACAAACTCAACCCAATTATAATCCTCACTGTTCAAATTAACCTCAACCTTTATTTCATTAATATTCCCACCCCTATTTCTTTGATTTTTCCCTATTTTTCCAACCAATCTCTAATACCTGAGGCATATATAATGGGGTATCCACAACATGATCAGCATAAAAGTTTATTTGTCTCACCTATGAGTATTTGCTAATGTAATTTAATATCCTTCTCACTGTATTATCATCATAAACTAAAAAAAAACCATCTTTTAACTCCTTACCCAGTTCAAGCATAAAAATTTTCTCAATCGTCTTAAAACCATAAGTATTTTTGTATCTAAATAACAAGTCTTTATAACACAAGTAATCAGGATCGGAATCATACAGGATGTCAGTTTCACCCTTGACGCATTGAAGCTTTGATTCAACGTACTTCCAATTACCAGCATAATAAAAAAATACAATCCACATTACATGCCATTGTTGAAATTAGAATGAAAACAACAGACAATCAAAAAAACAACTAAAAAAATGCACCTTTTTAACACCAAATAAGACATGCAATGACACTTGCCTCCTACCTTCGACAATGACAGAACCTCCTGCCTTCACCAATGCCTTCAACAATGACAGATCTTCCTTTTTTATCCCTCCTTTCGCACCCAAATAGTGATAGTGATTACTAGGAACATCGATAATTTTCTTGAAGGTTAGGGTTTCAACAGAAATAAAAAAAATGGGATTTTTTTTCTCTCTTCTCAGCTTTTCTCTCAGAAGTGGTTGGGAGAGAGTTAATGCAAATCATTTTAAGAGCGCCAAAATTCTGCTTCCCATATAACGTTAATCAGACGTGGAAAATATGGGCTCTATTGATGCTTGCATGGCTTCCACGTCACTTAAATAAGTAATAACCCACTGTTTTCTCTTCAACTCAGTGTTAATGAGGGGCCAAAAAACTTGTTTTCTGCCTAAACCTAACTTATTTGTGCCAAAAAATAGAATAGGGGCATATCTACTCTTGGGGCAAAACATTAGGGGCCAAAATGCACCTTTACCCTTTACAAAATAATAATTTTTCTAACCAAGATATAATGAATTAAAAAAATTATAATTATCAAACTTTTTTTGTGAAAATAATTATTAGAATTAATGATACCGAATCTTAATAATATCAAAAGGAACACCTAATAATTATATTTATTAGGTCTTGGTGTGAAAAAAAAAGAAGTAATTTTATAACAAAAAATTCTTCTCAATGTTGGATATATCACATTCTGAAATTGAAATCATAAATATATAATTCAAATGTTTTAAACATAATGATCTTTTTCAAAGGAAATTGGAAATGAAGATTGATCCCGAACGAGATCAATGTTCTGTGGCATACTTGGCGACTGGGTCAAGAACACAAGACCATATTAAGTATTTGAAAATGTAAACGTGGTTGTGGGCAGCTGTGATGAAATAATTTAAACTTTATTCATAAGAGGTGGGAACAAATAATTTTTAATTAGAATGAAAGGATACATAAGAAAAATATTTTTAACTTTTTGGCTTCAGTAGGATTGAGGACACATCTTATATTTTTATAAGGAGTATATATAGGGTGTTGATGGATGTGTTATTGTCATATACATGTCCTCAGAAGCGCTAATCGGGAAATTATATTATTAAATTAATGTTAATTATACCAAAATTGGCTAAATAAAAAGCAATTTCCTAGAAATGAGTGCGTGTATAGTAAGTCTTACAATTGTTCAAAAAAAATTAGCCAAATAAATGAATATATGGAGGTTTTGTTTATAACTTAGAATAAACAGGGGAAATTAGAAGTGAATGAAACAATTGGGGATTTAAATTGAAGAGAAGAAAGAAGATGAGGGAGTTAATAAAATTATTTTAATGAGGTGTCAACAAACCGAGAAGTTATACAATAGTCTAGGACCACCAATTCATCATATTTAGATGGAAAGCCAAACTAATGATAATTGGACAACTAATTAGATAGAAAGAAATTAAAAACCTATAAGGAAATAGGTGAACCCATTTTGGACACCCTCGGTTTGATCGGCCTATAATGAAAGCCTAGTGATGAGATAGTGTGAATCTTGAATGTAAAAGAGACCCAAAACTTTCTTTAGAATAAGAGAGATCTAAAACTTTCTTTAGAATGGACCTGAGCCCAAAACCAAACCCAAGACCAAAATTAAGCCCAAAAGCCCACTTTGGACCAAATACAAATACCTCTCAAGGCCAAAGAGGTGTTGCCTCATCGAAGAGGCGTTGCCTCTTTATCAACCATCTCGAAGAGGTGCCGCCTCTTTGACAACCATCTCGAAAAGGTGCTACCTCTTTACAATTCACTTACGCATGCATTAATTAGAGAAATGACAATGGTAGACCCATACCTTACTGATATGAGTCCATGCATGTGAAAATAGGAGTTTGAGGATAAAAAGGTGGCTAAAAAAGGTGTGCACATAATGGGGGGGGGGGTGAAAAGTGGATGTCATGTCAAGGCATGGAGGGGCTTAAAATAGGGTATGGGTAGAGAAGAAAGGGGAGGTTAGTTGGTTTAAAAGAGGAGAGGATGTTTTGTAGAGAAGAGGAGGACTTTCAGAGCAAAAGAAGAGAAAAGAAATGAGTCTTGGCTTGAAAGAGTTCATTTTTCAAGAAGATTAAGGGACTCTTGCATTCAAAAGAGAATTGAAACCAAAAACTAGTCTCTGAAGGCTGAGTTAGGAGCTCCAAACTTGTCTTGAGCAGTAAGAACCCCATTTTTTTTAATATTGACATCTTGTTTACATAAACTCTTTACTTTTCTTTGTTGTTTGTTCTTTGAGATTTATTGTTCATTCTATTTGTGTTTATGACATAATCTTTTAGGTTTTTAAGTAGAAATGTAAAGTCCTTAGTTGTTTGCATTTAATTTTTTATTTACTTAAGATTTAAGAAATTTGTAAGTGTTGTTGCGTCTGTTAATCAGGCAACGCCTCTTTTTGGGTTGAGGAGACATGGCATCACCTCTATGTTTAAATTATTTTTCATTTTTTATGCTTGTGTAGTTTGTGCCTCTTTATGCACTTGTTCTATTCTGTATCTCAACCTTGCATGCAATTATTAGGATATTTGTTTTAGTCAAAGTGTTCATTTATTTATTTTTAACTATTTTGTGTTATATTTTATTTTTTATAAAACTAACA
>CATIWM010108508.1:0-10437 GCA_949671775.1 Mallotus repandus | reverse complement strand
TATAGTTATCTTTAGGAATAAGTAAGAAATACCTTTTCCTTTAAGGATTAGGTTTTTTACATGCCTATATAAAGGCCACCAACATGTAAAATGAATTCAGATTATTATCAATATTATTGAGTTATTTAGCAAGGTTTGCTTTGCTTTCTTGTGTTCTTGGTAGAATACAAACTCTTGACTTATCAAAGGAGTGATTAACCTTTATGGCGTCTTCAAGATTGGGGTTTTAAAGACTTAGTTTCTTTAGGGTTCTAATCTGATCAATCATAACTTGTATTCTAGTCTCCTAGGGCGCGCATAACAAATTGATTAAGGGTTCCTAGGGCAGGTTGTCTAGTGGGTTCTTATCAAATTATTAAAATAAATATGTAATTTGATAGTGGGTACAAGTGGGTCTAGTTTATTACATTTTTTTAGTATAATCCGTAGTGAGCAGAAGTGTAATGAATGAGGGGATAATAAAGTAACAATGTGGCATGTCCATTACACTCAATGTGATGCTCTAAGTCACTACTTTGTGTTTTACAACACACAATAAAAATGACAAATCAATTCATTTGATTATAAATGAAAAATATCTTCTTAATGATTTAATCCAATTCATTATAATCAAATGAATAAATTTTGTATTTTTCATTTACATTATGTAACACAAGATACTGATTTATTATAAAAATAAAATCACAAGTTAGAAAAATTAAAAGGCTGAGAAATTTTTTGCACATTTTTTTACCAAAAAAAAAATAACCTAGATAAAAAAATTTTATCACGTCAAATCGTCAATACTTGTAATGGCGTGAATCATATATGTCTCTTTTTTTATAAGCAAGAATTATTTTTAAGCCTGTGAATTATAATGGTTTTTTCTATTGAGCTCCTATTATTTTATTACATTGCATTGCGCCTCTATATTATTATTTATGTATACATTGAGTCCATGTACTATTATTTATGTATACATTGAGCTCATATACTATTATTTATGTAATACATTGAGCCCCTAAAAGTTTTGCATATTTCCGTGAAATTTATCAAATTGGAGCTCAATAGTTACATAAATAATAGCATAGAGCTTCAATGCAATGCAATAAAATGATGGTGGCTCAATAGAAAAAATTACCATAATTTAGGGACCTAAAAATGGATTTTACCTTTTTGATAATGACATGAAATATGTAATATTAATTTATCACAAAACAAATCACAATCAAAATTTATAAAAGATGAAGTTAGGAGTTATTTTTTTTTTTTTTTTAAATTGAAACATTTTTGTTAAAATTAAAAATTTTGGACAAATTTACTACAAATCGCAAGTATTATATTTTTGTTCACCAATATATAGTTGATATAGTATTGCAATAAATCTCATATCAACAATGTTATATAAAATTCGATGTGAGTGACTTGAGACTTTTTTTTTTTTTTTGGGGGGGGAAGACTTGACACTCAATTTTAACAAATAGTTGATTGTATTTGGTAAAAATTAGTCAAGTTAAAATTATGAAACAAATTTGCAACAAGTCACAAATTAGTACTTTTAGACTAATACTAGATATAAAATTATAAAAATACAAAAATTAAAAAAAAAAACTTAAAAAACTGTTTTTTTTTCTTTAATTAAATTTTATACAAATTTTAATTAGAGCCTTATGGGTGATGCTATGGCATATTTATGTGATCGCTCTCACCAACATGAAAATTGTTTAGATACATAGGAAATTAAAATTAAAAAGAAATAAAGCAAAAAAAAAAAAAAAATTTGCACAACAAATACAGTTTAGTACAGAAACAAGAACTTAAAAAAAAGTACAGATTTTTAAAGTGGAAGGAGCGACAAGTAGGTTTGGAATTTCATCTTAAACATGAGTTGCAAATAATTTAAAAATGTTGCACATATGACTATTAGTTACAAATGAGAGTCCGGTACAACTTATTGTCCTAAATAGCAATGCAGCAACCATTACCTAACGTTCTTTAGCTTCCTGTAGTTGGGAAAAGAAGCAAAGGAAATTGCGAAGAAATAGAGATCCTTTTGGCTTGATCCCAAGATTCACTATATTAGCACTTACTCCATTGCTTCTGAAGATATATATAAAGATTACTGATTGAATAAATATATATATACATCTGGTGTTTTAGTTTGACTGCAATGGCTATGGTGGTGAAGATGAGAGTGGTAGTACTGGTTTTGGCTATGGTACTAGTGAGTGTTGCAGCTGATAATGAGGTAGAGCATGTGGTTGGAGGAGATCGTGGTTGGGATCCTTCTACCAACGTGGCTTCTTGGTCTGCCGGCAGAACTTTTAGGGTCGGAGACAAAATCTGTGAGCTTCTATTTCTCTCTTCTCCTTTTAATTTATCACAATCCGCCAGATACTGTTTTTGCAACACAACTTAAATCATACATGTAAATTAAATACTGATTTAATTGTTGTTTTCCTTGGTAAAAAATGTATGCATGAATATACACTGGTATGTGACGTCAAATATATTGGATCAAAATTTTCAAAGATATTAATTAATGGCTGAACATTCACAATAATACATTTAATTTATTTTCACTTTCATAATTAAACTAATTTTTTTGAATCTATTTTATCACCAAGTCAAGTCTCACATTATTCTTCATTAATTGGGAAGTGAAGGGGAGTGAGAAATCAAATTAATAATTAATATTATAAATGCAAACCTTAAAAAATAGTGGCTGAAAATGCTCTTTACTTTATTATCTTTTTCATAATAAAAGGTCCAAGTAGTAATTGTAATTGCATGTATTTTTTTTGTCAATTATTATTTTGGATAAAGGTCTCTGTCGCGAGTTGCAACAAGAAATAATAAATCGTGCGAGAATTATTTTTTAAAATAACTCCATCAACTGATAACTTCTATATTGAGACAAAATAAATAAATTTTTTTTATTTAGCGGAACTCACGATGTACTATTCACATCGCGAGTTCCGACATGTATCATCATCCTATTATTTTATTGTCTCGTGAAGGTATATAAACCTTTTCTATGTGACGAATGGAGCAGGGTTCACATACTCCATGGTTCAGGGAAAAATAGCCGAGCTTAAGACCAGAGAGGAATACGAGTCTTGCGATGTGAGCAATCCAATCAGGATGTATACGGACGGCTTAGATGCCGTCTCCCTCGAAGAGGAAGGAATTCGCTATTTTGTGAGTAGCAACTTTAAGAGCTGCAAGAATGGGTTGAAGATACATGTGGAGGCATTGCCTCAACAGACATCTGATTCACCAAAAGTCATAACATCAGAGAGCAGTGCTTCGGCTTTTGCTGCTGGACCCAACCCTTCTGGTTCAACCCAACTTGGTGTGAGCTCTGTTTCTCTGATAGCTGGAGTTTGGCTATTCTATATCATTTTCATATGATATGTCTGCTATCTCAATTTAAGCATTTTGTAATAACTTCATTTTAGTAATGGTTTTGGGGATTTAACTATCTGATTATGCGGGAAAAAAAAGAACTTGATTTGGATAAATTAGTTTTATAAAATTTTGTGGAATTTATTTTTAATTTTAAATAATGTGTGTTTAGTTCAAATGCATATTGTAGAATTTATTTACAATTCTAAATTTTAAAATTTGTGAAATTAATTATAACTAGATTAAAATCTAATAAAAATTATTAGAATTTTTAAATAAATTTTTTAACCTAAATTAAAAAAGAAATTGAATTCTAGATTTATACTATATACAAAATAATAAAATATAAAATTCATTTAAAATGAATTTTATGAATTATTTATTTGAATCAAACACACTTTATTAATAAAAATTTATTTTAATAAAAATTTATTTGAAAATGAATTCTAATTAAAATTTATTTAAAAATAAAATAAAAATTTTAGTGTAATTAAACCAAATAAAATGTTAAAATTCTGATTTTATTTTGATGTGTATGTATGTTTATTTTTTTTAATTTTTCTGTTTCATAGTGAAGAGATGAAAATTTTATTGGATATTTTATTACAAAATATGTTAAAATTTGGCTTATTTCATGTCATAATTCAGGTCCATTATATAATTCCACCTAAGGTATTGGGTCTAGTATACCACATATTCTTCAAATCTAATGTCCAAAGAATGTTAAAATATATAATCTCACATTAATTATCTATAAATAATTAAATAAATTTATATATCAATTCAATATTTTCATCTATCAGCTTAATATTTGGATTTAAAATTTTTCACCTAATAGACTTTAAAATTGAATTTTGTCAACTATGAAATCAAATACTAAACTAAAATAAAAATTTTAAGAATTAAAATCTAATTAATTTCAAATGTTTAGACAAAACTGTAATAAGGAAAAAAAAATTAGTTTTGTACTACAAATAGGGCTGTATATAGGTCAGAGCAATTCTTCAGATCCAACCCAAAAGTTGTAGAATTCAAAAAATAATTTTTTGAATTTGGCTTCAAAAATTTAAGTTTATGTCCCGAATTGCTTTAAAATAGTAAATAGAGAATTCAAATCAGTTCGGAGCAAAATTAAAATTTGAAGATTTATAATAATTTTTAGTCTATATATTTAAAATTAACATTTAAAAAATTCATAGTAATAAAAAATATATTTTTATATTATATTAAATATTTTATATTTAATAATAGTACTTTTCATAAATTTTATTTTTAATTTTAATAAATTTATAATTTGAACATATAAAATAAAATGATTATAAATTTTACTATAAAAATTGTATATGTAAATTTAAATTTTATTTTATGATTAAACATATATTGAAAATTAACTAAAAAAAATTCAATTGATGAGTATATTTATTTTATTTCAAACAATTATTTAATATTTAAAACATAAAATATTATATGATGAGTTAACATTTAATAGTAGATTATTTAAAATATTATTTAGATATAATTAGATATAATTTATTTAGATATATTTAAAAATATATTATTTAAATATTATGTAGATATAATTTATTGTTAAAATGGTACTAAATATTATTTGTAACACATAATTCTAAATTTCTAATCTTATCACGCATTACTTATCAATTTTATAATATAACATCAAAGATTTTGAACGCAATACGTTTTTGACGCCGTTGCTAGGGACTAACAATATTGATATTAATTCAATTTTTATTTTTTTGGACTAGTATTTTTCTTTTGTATTTTACTTGCTTTGTTTATTGATTTTTCAGGCATTTTGCTAGTTTGTGAACACTCGATCTCAAGGAGCAAGATTAGAGAATATCAATCCTGAAATTGAGAAATCATTGAAAGAGAACCAAAAGGAAAATTACGAGAAAGACAAGCAAACAATGGCTGATAATCAAGCAGCACAACAAGCTAAGAATTATGCTCTTTAAGAGTATACGATGCCTAATCTAGGAGACAACCAAAGCAATATTATGAGACCAACCATTGAAGCCAATAACTTCAAGATCAAACCAGTAATCATTCAAATGGTTTCACAATTTCAGTTTGGAGGTCTACCGGGTGAAGATCCTAATGCCTATTTAGCTCAGTTTTTGGAGATTTTTGATACATTTAAAATGAATGGGGTTAGTCCAGACTCAGTGAAGCTTAGGCTATTCCCTTTCTCTTTAAGGGAGAGATCTAAGCCATGGTTGCATTATTTAGCACCACAATCAATCACTTCTTGGGATTTGTTGTCAAAGGTATTTTTTGGCAAATACTTTCCACCAAGCAAGACAGCAAAATTCAGACACAAAATCATGAGCTTCACTTAACATAATGGTGAATCTTTGTATAAAGCATAGGAGTGGTTTAAGGACTTACAACGTCAATGCCCACATTATGGAGTCCCACAAGGGCTGCTCATTCAGGCATTCAACCCAGGACTCACTGAAACAATAAGGATCACCATAGATGCTACAGCTTAAGGCTAATTTATGAGCAAGACACATGATGATGCATACAACCTACTTGAGACTATGACATCCAACAATTATCAATGGCAAAGAGAAAGAAGCGCACTAAAGAGAGTCACAGGAATGCATGAAGTGGATGGTTGGAACCTTCTAAAAGCAAAAATTGACATGTTCACCAAGAAATTAGAAGCTTCAACCAAGGCACTCAATCCAATGTCTGTCTATTCGTGTGGGTATTGTGGGGGAGGACACTCAACTATGGAGTGTTAAGGGGGTGGTTTCTTGTCTTAAGACCCTTCAATTAAGCAGCTAAATGCCTTAAACAATTATCAAAGAGGGCAAGAAAATCTTACTCCAACAGATACAATCCGAGATGGTTGAATCACCTTAACTTTTTATGGTCCAATTAAGGAGGAGTGTAAAATGCAAACCAAGGATTCAAGCAATCCCCACTTGGCTTCCAATAAAAGAATACTTTCCATCAACAACATAAGAGCAAATTGAACTTTAAAAGTATGATAGAGAAGTTTCTTAAGGATTAAGAAGAGCAAAAAAAAGCCATAAGGAATCTAACTTCTCAAACGAGTAAGCTTTTTGCTTATAACAAGATGGTAGAGAATCAAATTACATCCCAAGCATCTAGCTCAAGACAAAGTGGAATACTGCCTAGTCAACCTGAAAATCCTAAAGAGCAAGTGAAGGCAATAACACTGGGAGTGGGAAGCAATTAACTGAGGTTGAAATTAAAAAGAAAAATGAAGAGGCTATGAAAGATACATAGGAGGAGGAAAAAAAAACAGAAGAGGCTGAAAGAAGAAAAAAGATAAGAAGGAATTTCCTATCAAAACTCCACCATTACCCTTCCCCCAAAGGCAACAAAAATAAAAGTTCGATAAGCATTTTGGGAAGTTCATAAAGACATTCCAGCAACTCAAGCTCAATATACTAATTTTGGATGTGATCAATATGATGCCCACCTACTTAAAGTTTCTTAAAGACATCATTTCACACAAGCAAAAGTGGAAGGACTTTGAAACCATTCCAATTAATGAAGAGTGCAGTGTAGTCATTCAAAATAAGCTTCCACAAAAGCTTAAAGATCCAAGGAGTATCATTATTCCTTGTACAATTGGAAATGATTTTATAAGTAGGTCGTTATGTGATTTAGGTTTAAGTATGAGCATAATGCCTCTTTCTCGTTGCAGGCGCCTAAACATTGGAGAACCTTAGCCAATGACGGCGTCACTATAATTGGCTGATAAGTCCATCATCTATCCTAATAGAATACTAGAAGATGTGCCCGTTAAAGTTAGAGATTGCTATGTGCCGGTAGATTTTATCATCTTAGAGATAGAGGAGGACCTTTAAATTCCTATAATTTTGGAGCGTCCTTTCCTAGCAACATCTGGTGCAATTATAGATGTCAAATGAAGAAAAATTTTGCTTCAAATTAGATATATCAAAGTGGAGTTTGATGTCTTAAAGATGGCAAAGCAAACTAAAATAATGGGATCATACTTTAGAGTAGATGTGATAGAAAGCTGTGTGTTAGGAGTTCTTGAAAAATAATTCACCTAAGATCCACTTGAAGTATATTTAATTCATAATGTAAAAGAAGATGACATTGATTAAAGGTAGCAATGTTTAATCACTATCTCATTGCTAATCCTGCACTAAATAAGAAGCAATCAATCAGGTAGAAGCCTTTACTTTCTAATGTAAGTTATGTGAATACATTGAAGGAAGAGAATGCACCTAAGGTAGAACTAAAAACTCCTCTTTCATCTTTGAGGTATGCTTTTCTTGGTCTTAATTCTACTTATCCTATTATTATAATTGCTGAATTGAGTAAAAAAAAAAGTAGAAAAAGTGCTTAGAAGAGTTAGACCATATAGAAAAATTATAGGGTATACCATTGATGACATTAAGGGAATTAGCCCTTCTATTCGCATGCATAGGATTCACATAGAGGAAGGTTTTAAACCTTTAGTTGAAAATCAAAGAAGGTTGAATCTTAATATAGAGGAAGTAGTCAAGAAAGAAATTATGAAATTGCTTGATGCAGTGCTTATCTTGCCAATGAGAATAATAATAGTCCCTAAGAAAGGTGGTGTGATAGTTGTAAAAAATGAGAATAATAAGTAATCCTAACTAGGATTGTCATGGGTTAGCGTATGTGCATAGAGTATTAGAAGTTAAATAAAGCAATAAGAAAGGATCACTTTCCTTTACTCTTCATTGATCAGCTTTTAGAAAGATTAGTAAATCATTCATTCTTTTGTTATGTATATGGTTATTCATGTTTCTTTCAAATTTCTATTCATCCTAATAACCAAGAAAAACCACATTTACATGTCCCTATGGAGAGAATGCCTTTCGGGTTGTATAATGGACCTGTAACTTTTCAAAGATGTATGATGTCAATTTTTTTTTTATTTTTTTAAGGACATAATGGAGGTTTTTTATGGATGATTTCTCTATGTATGGTTCTTTTTTTGATTCTTGTCTCAATAATCTTTCTAAAGTGTTGAGCATTGTATGGAAACAAACTTAGTGCTTAATTGGGAGAAGTGTCACTTCATGGTGACAAAAGGAGTGGTGCTCGGGCATATTGTGTCTGAAAATTGAATTGAAGTTGACAAAGCTAAGATTGAAGTCATTGAAAAGCTTCTACCAACCACTTCTATCAAAGGAATAAGGAGTTTTCTTGGGTATGCAGGGCTTTATCATCGCTTTATCAAGGATTTTTCTAAGATCACTAAACGTTTAACAAATTTGCTCACTAAAGATGTTCTTTTTGAGTTTAATGATGAGTGTCTTTATGCTTTTCAAAGGTTAAAGGAAGCTTTAACAATAGCATTTATTTTACAACCATCAAATTGGAACCTTCCATTTAAGATCATGTTCGATGCAAGTAATTATGCAATGAAGCTGCATTGGGGCAATACAAAGATAAACAAGCTTATACTATTTACTATATAAGTCACACTCTTGATGAAGCTCAAATCAATTATGCAACAATTAAAAAATAGATTTTAGCAGTTGTTCATGCTATAGATAAGTTTTGATCATATTTGGTAGGAAGTAAAGTGATTGTCTACACTGATTACTCAGCCTTGAAATACCTACTCATGATGAAGGATGCTAAGTCAAGGCTCGTTTGTTGGATTCTATTATTGCAAGAGTAATTTAGAGATTATAGATCGTAAATGGATAGAAAATTTAGTGGCGGATCACCTTTCTCACCTTAAGCAATTGCACAATTCAGATTCTCTCCCAATTTTTTATGAACTTCTGGGTGAGCAGCATATGAAAGTTCAAAATATCACTTTTCAGTTCACTGATTTCACTAACTACCTAACGTGTGGTGTTTTCTAGCTTGACCTTCATTACCATCATAAGAAAAAGCTTTTTTAGGATGCGAAACAATACTTTTGGGATGAACCTTACCTCTATAAGAGATGTGGAGATGGGTTAATAGGACGATGTGTGCCAGATGAAGAAATTATTGAGATCCTCACTCATTATCATTCACTTGAGTGTGGGGGATGTTCTAGCTCCATAAAAATGGTAGTAAAGGTACTCCAAAGTGGATTCCATTGGCCTAGTCTCTTCAAAGATGCTAAGGATTTCATGCTTAAGTGTAATCATTGACAAAGGATGGGAATATTGGCAAATGCAATAAAATGCCCCTTACAAACATCATAGAGATTAAGTTATTTGATGTTTTAGGAAATTGACTTTATGGGTCCATTTCCAAGCTCTTATGGTGTAAGCATCCAATTTCGGGATGACTAGAGCATGGATGCGATAGAGGACCCGATGATGAAAATAGACTATGAAATTAGATTTATTGGATTTGATTTATTGGTTTTAAACTAAATTGTAAATTATTTTTAGGAGCTATTAGTTTTATTTTTATTTTAATTATTGTTATTATTAATTTTGTTTTTTATATTTAAAATAGATTTTTAAAAAAATTAAGTTTTTTTCAAAAAAAAAAAATAGAGAAAGTGATGAATGGCATATGGCCATCTTCCGTTTTTGAACTTTGGTTTTGCATTTTTTTTTATTTATTTATTTTTATTATTATTATTTATTTATTTATTTGTTTATTTGTTAGTTATATATAGATTTTGATTAATTTTTATTTGATAAATATATTTATTTTATTTGATAAATAAAGTGATAAATATATATTTTTGTAGATAAATAATTAAAATAAATTTTTATTATCCTATACGAATTTAGGGTAACAGGATGGTGTCTTTATAAATACATGATTTTCTTTTCACGTAGGGGAGGTTGAGGGTTTTTTATTTTCTTTTCTTCTCACCTCTTTCTGATTCTTAGCCGTCAACTAAAACACACCCACTTTTCTTGATTTTTTCACGTACTTTTTTCAAGTTTTAGCCGTGAATTAGATCCAAATAAATCAAAATCATAGACAAACACAACAAAAGCCACAAGCTTTCATTAATGGTGATCACCTTCTGAGGGGAATCAATATTGCATCATCAAACTAGTTCTTTTTCTATTCCTTTTTTCT
>CATIWM010108505.1:0-15407 GCA_949671775.1 Mallotus repandus | reverse complement strand
ACAATAAATTTTAAAAATAATTTACAATTTAGTTCTAAACCAATAAATCAAATCCAATAAATCTAATTTCACAGTCTATTTTCATCATCGGGTCCTCTGTCGCATCCATGCTCTAGTCATCCCGAAATTGGGTGCTTACAGACACTAACTCTTACTTGACATACACATACCACACAAATGGCTATCACCACCCATGTGTATTTATAGGCTTACAATCCTTAAGAGCTAAGCATAATAAGTTGTCAAAGCTAACTTGAAAACAACTTATGACAACCAATGCCAATTTCTCAAAGTCAAATTGTAAATAACTTGCAAATAACCAAAGCAAAATTGGGTTTGTCAACTAAGTATTCAAAGTTAAATTGGCCACTTCTTCTAAGTTGGTTAACTAAAGTAATAATCTTCTAAAAGGATGTAGAGAGGGGTGTAGAGTTGGTGATGTATTCTTCACATAAACAAATACTGATAAATATAAGTTTAGAATAAGAGTTTGGTTTTGCAGAGAATGAGACTATTTGAACTGGTTGAACCCAAATAATTCTCAACATGTAGCAGAAGCATATATGGAAATCCCAATAGAATAGGTCATATAAAGAAGATATTAGTGCCATTGCAGACAACCACACTACTAATTAACAAAGTGGCTACATATAAATCTCAGATATGTACAAACATTATGATGTATGTATTTAAATTTAATCACAATCACAAGTATACAACATACAACAGTTGACATATTCATATATACAACATACTTGCAGCATTGTTACTTCATTATGTTAGCAAAAACTCACATATATTTTGGGTACATGCAAAATCTTGGACCAGCGATCTCCTTTCTCTAGTTCACATCTTTGTTCTAGTAAAGGGCATTTATAAACTGATAGAACAGAAAGTGTGGAAAGCAGACCCTCTTCAGGTAAGGTTGGCAGTTAAAGGCATCTCGAGATTTTTATCTTTGTAAAGGATATCATGTGCTTAAGCCTATATTGTAATATAGAGATTTCAGATTCTCATCTAATTTTAAGAGAAACAAGGTTGGAAGATAACTGTATCTCTTTGGTAAAGCATTCAATGTTGCTGCTATCATCACCATTAAGTATCAAGTATGAAAGAGAGGTAAGCCTTCACAAATCATGTCCCATAAAAGCATTAATGAGTTTGTGGCAGCCAGTGATATATAGTTTTTCTAATTTAGAGGGAAATCCTGCATTTAAATTGACTTGAGTTCTGCACATTCATTTATCCTTATATATCTTAGAGAAGGGAAGAGAGATTATAGACATTTTGGCACAGACAACAGCTTAGGGTAGTCATGGATGATCAAAGATTCAAAAGAGTTAAGGTTCCTGAGCCCTTCATAGCCAAGTGATTTCAAGTTTTCAAGTTCTCTGACACTAAGAAATTGTAACTTTGGCAGCAAACCTTCTCCTACAAATAACCAAAGTTCTAAACATCCACCAACATCCAGCTGCATCAATAAAGGCAGAAGCACTAGCATACACTCAGACAATGATTTCAAGTTTAAGCAATCCCATAAAGTAAGGCAAGCCAAATAAAGAGCTCATAATCCTCCACTTGGAAATGCTATGAAATTCGGACACTTCCTGATTTCCAAGGATGTAAGAGATGCCAATTCCTCGGTAAGGGACTCAAATATTTGACAGTGCTCTATATTAAGGCTTTTCAAGTTAGAGAACAACTTTATATGAAGCATTTCAACATATGGAAACTTCTGATTTCAATTTCTTCTAAACTAGAGGTGAGAATCCCTACCATTTCAGCCCTTCCCAAGATTTTCCTAATTTTAAGATGCTATAATCCTGAAGGCAATGTCCTTGAATCCACATCATAAGCATCTCTTAAGATCATAAAATTGATGTCTACTACACTTGAAAGTAATATCACAGACATACATTTTGTTATAGAAAGGTTGCATAAAATAGAAGTTTTAGGTGGTTGTAGGAATAGAGACTATATCAAGGTGCTTCCTAACTTCTAAGGAACTAAAAGATATCAGATCCCTAAGAGCCGCCTGTGGTGCATAGAATAATTCAAGATTTAGGCATTCCAGGATATAAAATGCCTCTAATTTGGGAAAGAATTCTAGTGGGTAACACTTGAGTGAATCATTGTAGCTGATTGTAATTCTTTCCAAAGATGTGAAAACACTATTCAAATGCTCCATTTGATCAATTTTTTATATGGATTAGAATCATAAAATTTTAAGATCGACCAATCCAAAAGCCAATCTTTTTAATACTATATTACAAGAAACGTTCCTCAATACCATTTTATGGATGGTTAGAACACATGGAAGTAAATTATCAACAAGTAACTCTAGACAATAGTTTATGCAAATTAGCTCTTGATTAAGGGGAAATTTCACCAACATTATGAGTAAGGCCCTGTAATTTCCTCAGCAAAAATATCAAGATACTCCCTATTTGCCAAGGACCTACCAGGTTGATAGTTAGGAATTATCTAAGGGGCACTCAAGGATTTGAGGTTTGTACATTCATAGATTTCAAGCTTCTTTAGATTAGGAAAAGACTATAGTGGGAAGCACTTCAGAGAAGCACTGTCTTTGATTTCAATATGTTCCAAAGAACTACAAAAGCCATATAATAGCTCTAATATCTCTGCCATGGATTCCACTAAGTGTAATTTATGAACTTTTATATTAAACAGCCCAAAACATAATTTAGATAACTTTATCTGATAAGAGTCACTTGTCAATGTTACCTTTAAAAAGGTTTGAGATCTAGGAATTGTAGGAACAAATTGCCCACATCCTTTAACGTTAAAAACTACTAACTAACAAAGGTAACTCAGCAGGAACTTTAGATTTGGGCATTCTCTTACATAAAGCTCACCCAGCTAGGGGAAAGCTCCAGATTTATCTTTGCACTCATGCCATTGCGAGTAGCCTTTCAAAGACTAACATTTCAAGGGATATAAATAGCTTTAAGGTGAAACTTCCATAGAACTCAGGACCAACATAAGTGATTTTATCGAATGCAGTAATTGAGAGGTAATTCAAAGATGCTAACTGCCCAAGTAGTGGTAACTGTAAGCAATTCTCACAACCACTTAGCTTCAAGGATGATAAATTTGAGAAGGAAGAGGCTGTTACCCAACTCAAAAATTATGTTCCTTCGTAGCCAACAATACAGAGGCATTTCAAGTTTAAATGAGGCTGTAATTTCTTGAGTACACAAAGCTCTCTTAGATTACCCATCTCTAGTGGTGTTCTTTTCAAGTTTGTTTCTTTAGTGTCAAGGCAACACAAATTTATTAAACTTCCCATATTGGTTGGTAACTCAACAAGTTTTTGACATTGATGTAAAATTAAAGTTTGCAAGTTATACAAACTACTCACTGATTTGGGTAATCTTTTAATGAATGCTCTAAAAAGATTCAAATGTCATAAATGCTTCAAGTTGCCTATTTATTCAGGTAACTTTTCTATACAATAAAGTTCAGGCAAAGACAACACATTTATGCACTCAAGTGATGAAATGAGACCATTGAGAAGCTCATTATCAACTTTATTAGACTGCCAACATGGACTCAAAAATAATAAGTTTTGTATAAGTTAGCCTTTCAAGGTGCTCTTCTTTTCAAAATTAAAATATTTTTCAACATATGCTCTTCCTACTTATGATAAATGTTGAGTCTTTTCAGGAATACTATAGAAGTTATCATCCTTCAATATAAAGCAAAAATCCTCAAACACTGATTCAACTAAATTATGCATGAGGTAATGCATGATGAAGCATGATTCATCCTAACCCAAATGTTAGAAAAATAGCCTTGATTAGAGATCCTAAAAATACTCATCACCTGCATCTTCCATTTCCCCATCCTCTTTGGTTTTATCTAAAAAGGCCTCTGCTCTCCATAAGCAAATCAACTCCTCCATTCAAAACAATTTGATCCAAAAGTTCTAAGTAAAAGAACTTAGAATTCCTACTTGAAGGAATTTGAATTTATACTTCTTTTTAAAAGATGTTTCTTTGGAAATGAAGAGGAAGATAAGAAAGAAAGAAATTAAAGCTAAAAAAACTATTTTAAGTTTTGCTTGATTTCATTAATCAAATAACATCTCTTTATATACATATTCTTGTAACTAAAAATAACTTAAAGAAAAATAGTAAATAACTTAAAGAAAAATAGTAAATTGATATAAACCATTAGTTTAAAATGGTAAATTATTATAAACCATATATTTAAAATAGTAAATATATTATATATAATAATTATATATAATAAATTATAATAATTATAATAATCCTTTTAGATCATGGCTCTCCCATTTGAGTATCTTGAACTCTTGGTCAAGCTAAAATTTGAGATGAGAAAATTCTCGAGTTACTTTTTCTCGGATATACCACTTTGACTTGTACGGAAGGCGACCTTTTTTGCAAATGCAGAAATACTCTCATTCTCCATGTTTGGTTTTATGAACCTTTTGCTCTAGAATACAATCCTCCTTTAAAGGATTTTCTTGCTCCATCTCTAAGTCATCAAGTAATGATGGTTCAAAGAGTTTTAAATTATCGACATTAATAATTGAATACATACTCATATATGGTGGTAGCTCGAGTTAGAAACCATTGTCATCAATTTGTTTGATGATCTTGAATAGTCCATATCGAATAGGTTTTAGTTTCTTCCCTTCTCTTTTAAATTGTTCCTTACCAAGGTGTAACCATACAAGGTCTCATTTTTTAAAGTGACAAGGCATATTGTGTTTGTCATGACGAACTTTATATCTTTGTTGAGAATGTTGCAGTTATACTTCAACTTCTAAATGAATCTTCCTAATTCAATCGAGGAAATTCTGTGCTCGGATATGTTATTCTTCCTCTTTTCCACTTAATGGTTTATCATTAATAATAAATTCCAAATCAAATGGACTTTAACGTAAGGACCCTAAACAAACCTTGAATGCAAATTTTAGTATGGAACTATGGATTGCATGGTTAAATGAAAATTGTAAATAAAGAAGGCTATTATCCTAAGTTTTAGGATGTTTGGAATTATAACCCCTTAATAAGTGTACCATAGTCAGATTAACGACCTCTATTTGCCCATCAATCTAAGGATGAAATGCAGTACTATACTTGAACTTGGTATCCATCATTCCCCATAATGACCTCTAAAAATGGCTTAAGAATTGACTATCTCTGTCTAAAATAATTGAGGTAAGCAAGCCAAAATGTTTCCATACCTATTAGAAAAATAATTTAGCAACTCCCTCTATAATTATAGTCTTCTTATAAGGAATAAGAACCACCATCTTACTAAAATGATCCACCACAATGAATAAATAATCATATCCGGACTTGGTTTTAGGCAATCATCGAAGAAAATCCATTGAAATACTATCCCAATGTCTGCTAGGTACTGGCAATGGAAGATATAGTCCTAACTTCCTCGTATGTATCATGAAACATCACGGTGAATCTTTGGCCTGGAGACATAATGATGAAGATTCAGTAATGTTTTCTCCACTCTAAAATGTCCTGCTACTTTGGAAGTATGAGCTTCATGAATCCACTATAATCTGTTGCCATCTTTGGGTATGTATAATTGTGTTCCCTTGTACATTAGTCCATCTTTTAACTAAAACTTGCTAGTTTTACGTTATTACAACTTAGTATAGGCTGAACTAAAATTAGAGTCTATAATGTATCCTTTCGTGTATTCAAAAGGATCTATGGGTTGAATTTGCATAGCCACTAGTAGTGTTGACTTAGTTGCTGGTGAAGGTTGAGATAATATGATCCGCTAACTTATTAGTTGCTCCCTTTTTATACTTGATGACAATATTGAATTATTGTAAATAAGACATACATTTCATATGGCGAGCTTGTTGCAACTTAGACTGTGTAGTAAAAAATTAAAGAGGTTTATTGTCCGAGTGAACCATAATTTCCTTCCCTGACAAGTAAGCTCTGTAGTGCTTCACTGCTTGATTAAAGCATATAGCTTCGTATCATGAGTTGGATACTTTAACACTAGTCTATTGAACATCTCAGAATGGTATGCAACTGGTTTTCCATCCTGTAACTAGATAGCTCCCATGGCATAGTTAGATGCATTTGCTTTAACTTCAAATGGTTTTTATAGATTTGGTAATACTAGCACTGGAGCCTCCATAATCTTTCATTTTAGCAATTAGAAAGATTCTTCATGCTTATTAGACCACTCACTTTTTTTTATTGGCCTTTGTAAGAGAGTGCAATGGTGCTGCAATTTATGAGGGTGACAAAATTAATGTAGATAAGGTCACAACTTTTGGACTTGGATCTTAGGGTCGAATCATTAGTAAAATAAATTGCCCACATGAATTAATTTATCTCTTAGCTTGGTTAGTAGTTAAGAGATCATTTGTTGTTTGAGGCTTGCAAGAGTTTACAAACATATACCCATCATTGGTGTTTTTGCACATGACTGTCATTATGCAGAAGCTGAGCAAGGGTGGTTTTGCAAACCCTTCCCATAACCACAATGGCAATTATACCTATATTACCACCATTTGGTTCATAAAAAAGAAGCAACTCCATTAAAGTTTCCTTATCATTATCCCTACCATAAAAATTAGAATCATCAACCAAACAAGTTGTTTAAACTTTATGTAAAGATGGGTATTCTTTAATACCCTCTTTCAAGCTAACAACATCCTTCTGCTTTATAAATGGATTACAAGATGAGAAAAAGCTCCCAACCTTACATTTTGCAGGCTCCAACTTGGATCGTAAAGATTCATAAGCAATCTCATCAAGCAACTCATCATCTTTGTACATAATTATTTTAGCTCATCAAGCCTATCTTTCATAACTTACTTTATGTATGATTCTCTTTGTCAAGATAACTCTTTCCTAATCTAATTAGTTAGTCTGTTATATGTTTGTTACATATAGTTTATCGTTAGTTATTGTAATTACATTTAATTGATGTTCAAGTGATAATACAACACACTTCCTTCAACTCTTCAAAAAACTTTTGGCTTGGCATCAGAGCCTTACAATGGCTTCTCATACTTTATCGTTTTCATCATCTTCTTCTTCTTCTGCCATGATAGTCTCTAACACTGTCACTTTTCTTCCCTCATGCATTTTTATTACAGCCCTTGCTTATGCCCAATAAACTTTCTCTATTAAATTAACATCAAAGAATTTTGTTTCTTGAAAACTTCAATTCACTCCTTTGCTCAACTATTACAATCTCCATGGCATTCTTAATGGTAATGAGTTAACTCCTCCCAAAGAAATAACTGATCCTGTAATAAATCAATCCACCCTTTGTCTGGCATATACGACCTGGTTTAATAAGGACCAGCTCCTCTTTTCTTGGCTTTTATCCTCCATTACGGAGGAAATGTTTCTTCAAATTATTAGCTTAAATTCAACTGCTGAAGTTTGGCATGCACTTGAAATAACTTATGGTGTAGTTACTCTTGCTTAGAGAACACAAATTCATATCAAACTTCATAATCTCTCCAAAGATGATTGATGAGGGTGTTTTATATCTTTAGCTCTAGCTCAACACTTTAAATCTGCCATAATCAAACAATAATGGTGAGAAAGGTTTTGGAAGACCCAAAACCCCTTCAATGGCTATGTTAGCTAATGGACTCTCAGGAGAAAAATACAGCAAGCATAAATGAAAATAATTGTAAGAAAGGAAAAATAGGTAGTCTTATTAATGGCTGGGGATTTTGTTGCCTATGAGATGATAAGTAAGAAGAAGATGAAGTTCTGGTTCAAAGAAGATTAGAAGAAGAAGAAGTATAAGAGAGAAAAGTTATTAAAAGTTACCTCTCACTTTAGGGTTTTTTACTTTTATCATTAGGTAAGACGATGGCATGTGAGGATAGGACCAGTCGAGGTCCTGAAAAGTAGAGGTATGGTTAGTGCACTTGCGGGCACACTTCCTGAGCGCATGCTTCTTGAAGTGGGCAGCTCTGCCCATAAGTGGGGATTGATGGGAGGTTCATTAAATGCATGTTAGATTAGTATAAGTCTTTGATGCCAAGGTAGATGATATTTTCCTATGAGTGAATGGTTTCCTCCTCTCAGGAAGGAATAAAGTCTGCCAAGGGTATATTTATCTCTGGGGATTGACGTATGTATACCCTCTAAGTCGGCAAGTTAACATAGTTAAAGAAAGTGCCACATAGTCCTAAAGGTTGAGTTCCTTTACTCATGTCTATACATGATTGGTAGGAATTTTTAGGTGTCATCAATAAAAAACCAATTTCTTAATATCTTTACCAAGCAAAAACCATTGCTGACTCATTAGCTTTGGCCGGTCAAGCTATTTCTCAACCTAAATTCAATACAATTATATTTAGAACTCGGTGTTGAGTATAATGGGGTCATTGGTGCTTTACAATAACTTGTGAATCTAGTTTTTTTTCACGAGCTTCACTACCAGTTCATTGCATCTGAGCTGCTGTTAAAGTTATAACAACCTTTTATTCTTGTAGCTAACTTGGTTGAATGCAACAATTACTCTCTAAATGCAACTAGTTCTCTATTTTGTTCAAATTCCTTTATAAATAGATGTGGACATCATGGCAATAGAGGTGGATGGAAAGGATATAACTCATTCTTTTACTAAATGTATGGATATAATAACCACATAGCCTTGGAATACCGATGCAAATTTAATGCTAATTTTACTCCTCGCAATTATCCTAGGCCATCCTCTTCACCTCGTCATTTTACGCTGCACCTACTACACACCAGGCCAACTTATCTGGATTTCTCCTTCACCTAGTCTATTAGCCACTCCAAATTCAACAAAGTCCTCTCTATGGTACTCAAACATGGGGGTAACACATCATGTCACACTCAACCTCTCCTCCCTTAGTATTTCGGATGAGTATAAAAGCACAAGAAACTTGGTTATTGGTAATTGGTAGCCTTTACTCATCATACATCTTGTTACTGGACATATTTTATCCCCTTTAAAATTGCTGAAATTAAACAATATTTTACATGCTGTAACATTACTAAGCCATTATTATCTGTTCAAAAATTTTGCAAGGATAATCACTATTTTTTTAAATTTCATGATGACCACTGCATTATCAAAGATCAAATTTCCAAACGGATAGTGCTCCAAAAATAAAACAAATGCCTTGCTCCTCAAATAAAACTAAAATAAATAAATGTGAAGCTTGTTGTTTGGGTAAACTTCTTCATGTTTCTTTGCCCATGACCAATTATCGTAGTAAAAAACCATAATAACTTATTCATTCCGATGTTTGACACCCTTTTGTTCTTTTTCTTGCTATAAATATTTTGTTATTTTTATAAATGAATTTTCTTTAGTCACTTGGTTGTATCCTATTAAGTGCAAAAGTGAGGTTCTTATAATCTTTAAATAATTTTAACTAATGGTTCAAAAACAATTTGATTACAAAATTAAAACTGTCAATTCAAATTGGGGAGAGGAATATCGACCTTTACATAAATATTTCAAAGATTGTGGTACCATTCACAGAGTTTCATGCCCTTATACTCATGAACAAAATTGGACATCAGAAAGAAAAATTTGTGATAGAGTTGATATTGGATTGGCTTTAATAGGTCATTATGGTTCCCTCTTTAAATTTTAGGAATTTGCTTTTAGAATGATAATTTCCTTGTTAAATCGATTGCCTAGTAGTTCACTAGGAAATAACATTCCATATCAACTATTATTTCTCCAAGTCCCTGATTATTACTCTTTCAAGGTTTTTAACTATGCCATTTATCCACTCTTATGCCCATACCATAATCATAAATTTTCTTTTCATACTACATAATGTGTGTTCGTAGGTTATTCTCCAATTCATCTTGGTTATAAGTGTTTTGATAAAACAATAAACAAAATTTAGAGTTCCCTTCATGTTAAGTTTAATAAGAAGCTATTTTATTTTAAATAAGTGCCCAGTCACTCCCAAAATTTGGATGATTTGCCAGTTATGCAGCCTTCTTCACCATGGCTCCAACTTGTATATCCATTTCCTTAGGATCACCATACTATGACCAATTTAGGTATCGTTTCCAACTATAATCCTTCTCTATCCTTATCATCTTCTAAGTCTTCTAATCTAAACTATTGATCTTATCTTCGCCACCCACCTCTAGTTTCCATTCTTCGTCAAAAACTTATTCTAAACACCCTATCTATAATCCTAAGGGTCTCAATTTTTTTTTGATCTTCGATCATTAGACCCAAATCCAATGCAACCACCACCAATATCCCCACCATAATGGACTTATAAAATGCAATTGCGTCCTTCAACCCTTAATCGCAAACCCACAACTCTTCACACCACTAAACTTAACACCACTTCTCCACCTTTTATTAATACTACCTTATATACCTAAGCTAGTCACACACCTGCATGGCTTGAAACCATAAAGCTTGAAATGTAGGCTTTGTATCAAAATAATACATGGGAATTTATTCCTCCTCCTTCCAATGGTAATGTTGTTAGAAATATGTGGATTTATAATATCAAAGGAAAAGCAGATGGCAATATAGACAGGTTTAAGGCTCGCTTGGTGGCTTAAGGATATACTCAAGAGTATGGTCTTGATTATAGAGAAACTTTCAGTCCAGGGGTAAAACCTACGACCATACGTATGGTACTCTCTGTTACCGTTTCATAGGGTTAGACTCTACACTAATTGGAAGTGAGTAATGCAATCTTGAATGGTTATTTAGAAGAAACAGTGTTTATAGTTTAGCCTCAATGCTTTGTTGATTCAACAAGACCAAATTTTATATGCAAATTAAACAAGTCTCTATATGGGCTCAAGCAAGCATCTCAAGCTTGGTACTAAAAACTAAGTAATTTTCTTCTCCCTATTGACTTTTGAGGTTCTATTACTGACTCTTCTTTGTTCATTTATAATAAAGATCAATGTCAGTGTTTTCTTTTAGTATATATGAAAGATGTTATCATTATAGGTAATAACACTACTCTGATTCATCAAGTAGTTCAAAAATTGTCCATTGCTTTCTCTCTTTGTGACTTAGGTCATTTACATTATTTTCTTGGGGTCCAAGTCATATGATGCACCAATGGTCTTCTTTTGTCTGATAATTCATATATCTCAGACATTCTACATAGTGCTAATATGGAAAACTTAAATCCATGTTCTACACTAAAGTCCACTACTCCTCCATTGTCCAAAAAATCAAAACACCATTATCTAATAAGAATGCTAATATGTTACCCTTACTCAGCCAGACTTATCTTTCTCAATGAATTGGATTTGCCAATACATGCATTAACCTACAACTATCCATTATCAAGCTCTCAAGAATTTTACACTATCTATAAAATCACTTCAACTTGGAGTCTGTTTATAAAAAAAAATGCTCTCAAACACATTTATTTGCCTTCAGTGACATAGACTGGGAAAGATGCCTAAATGATTGTCGATCAACTAGTGGTTATCTCATCTTTCTCGACCAAAACCTGGTTGCATGGAATTCTCACAAATAGAGGACTGTTGCTCGTTCTTCGACTAAGTCAAACTTTAAGGCAATGGCAGATGTTAGGGTTAAAGTCAAGTGGCTCATACATTTACTTGATGAACTAGGTGTTAAATTAACTTGTTCTCCTCGTGTATAGTGTGATAACATTATTGTTATGTACCTCTCTTTGAACCCAGTGTTTCAAGCTCATACAAGTCATGTTCAAGTCAATTTTCATTTTGTTTAAAATTAGATTGGAAATTTATAAGATGGAAGTAGTGCCTTAAATTCTTCATAGCCCATACCATTGCTAAGCATATATGTTCAACTTGACTATACTTTTCCTCATATAGTAGCAGTTTCTTGCTCAAGTGGTAAATAACATGCTCTACTTTAGCTTTTCCCTCTTGGATTAATATAGCACCAATTGCATTCCCTTCGATTGCCAAATACAAAGCTAATGGCTTATCGAATTTAGTTAGCTTCAGCACTGGTGGATTGGTCAAGTACTCTCTGATTTTTTCAAAGGTTATTTGGCATTGTTCATTCCATTGAATTACTTAATTTTTCCTAAGTAGTTCAAAGATTGGTTCACATACAGCTGTCATTTTAGCAATCAAGCTATTGATGAATTATAATTGGACTCATACACAAATAGGCCTTTCAACTTGTGGCACGGGATCAAATAGGCTCAAATTGAACCTTTTTCAACAAATAAGACCCAATACTTCTACTTTTAGTACCAAATAAGCCCAATTTTGGTATCATGATAATTGTGACAATCAAACTCTCAATAAAAATTAATTTTTTAATCCTAATTTATTTAATATTCAAAAAAAGTACTTATAATAGTATGACTTTTCAAAATCCATTGTTTAATGTGAAGTGGAAGTGGCAAGAGAGATAATTTAGTTTAAAAAATATTAATAAAATATTCAGTATAAATTTTCACTCTATTTTCATAGAATTTGGGTTACAAGTGTAGGGTTTGAGTCAAAATTGAGCTTATTTGGTACTCACAGTAGAAGTATTTGTATTTGTTGAAAAACTTCAATTTGGGCCTATTTGATCCCGTGTCACAAGTTGAAAGGCCTATTTGTGTATTAGTCCAATTATAATTTGCCTCTAATTTCTTTCTCTATCTTCAAAATTAGCATTTCTCGAATTACATTTGCCTTATCTGAATCTACTTCAATCCCTTTCTGATTGACCATATATCCAAGCATCTAGCCTGAACTTACCTCGAATACACACTTGTTTAGATTAAGCTTTAAGTTGTACTTCTCTGCCTTTTGTAGGCATTTATCAAGTGCCATAGGATGTTCCTCTCTTATCTCTGGCTTTACCACCATTTCATCAACACATACCTCAACCTTTTTATGAATTATTTCTTGAAACATGGCTATTGCCATTCTCTAACAGGTTGCACTCGCACTTTTCAAACCAAACGACATTACCCTATAACAGTAAGAATGCCATTAAAGCAAATTTTTCCTTAGCAATAATGGTTATCAATATATGATTGTATCTAGAGAATTCGTCCATGAAGAAATACATTGTGTAAGTAGTAGCATTGTGAATCAACACATCAATGCGAGGCAAAAGGAAGTCATCTAGACATTCCTTGTAAAGATCTCTGTAATCGACACATACCTTTACTTTATTGTCTTTCTTTAGTAACGACAAAACATTTGCTAACCATTTAGGATAATCCACTACCTCTATCAATTTTGCTTTGATTTTTTTTGTGATATCTTCTTTCACTAGTTGGGCCTACTCTCACATCAACCTTCTCAATTTCTACTTTATTGGTCTACTCCCTTCCTTGGTAGGAATATAATGCTGAGCAATGTCTCTGTCGATGCCTAGCATGTCATCATATGTCCATATAAATAAGTTTGAGTAGTTTTTAAATATTTTTTTAATTTCTCTCCTCTTCTTAGGGGTAACATCTTTCAAAATATGTAAAATGCGAGGATCATTTTCTATGCCAATATTAAATGGTTCAGTGCATATGGAATGAATGTCAAATATGCTCATGTTTTGTTCAATGTAATACACACTACCATAAGTAAAGACATCAAACAAGTAAGCAAAATTTGATTTCATTGCACTAATCTTAGAGTTCATTACATCACTAGTTTCAAAAAAAGAAGAAGTATAAATATCATTATCAGCAGAAATGTCTTAAAGTAGGAGGTCGTCAATGCTTGAC
The DNA here is from genome assembly GCA_949671775.1 of Mallotus repandus. Classification (NCBI taxonomy): domain Eukaryota; kingdom Viridiplantae; phylum Streptophyta; class Magnoliopsida; order Malpighiales; family Euphorbiaceae; genus Mallotus; species Mallotus repandus. The sequence continues at coordinate 1,699 of CATIWM010108505.1, read as the reverse complement.
TCGAGGAAGGCAATGATCTCAGCATAACTTGTAGTTCCAGCCTTAAATTGTAACCCTAAGTTCTTCATGAGCTCATCAATATCAAATTTGGTTATCACATCCAATGGAACTGGGAGCTTCTCCTTAAAAAAGTCAACAACAACAACAAATATTTTAAACTTGAATTTCTCAATCCTATCCATTTCCCGCTTCTTAGACTATCCTCAATATATTTCCATTGAACCTTTAGCAATGAAAGAGTAGACTTCTTAGCCCCATTGTCCTTCTTAGAATCATACCCCAATCCATGCTTGCTTGTTTGACCATGAAATTTTGGAAATTCAATGAGACAATGAATACTTTTTTGTTTAGAGGGAATTTGATATGCTGGTGGACTGTTGAAGGAATGCCCCCAGTGGTTGGAAATAAGGTCTTCCTAATAATAAGGCAAAATTAGGAGGAACGTCTAGGATAGTAAATTCAAAAACAAACTCGATATTACCCACAGTAACTACATCCGTGATGGTTCCCACAACTAGCTTTTTTGAATCATCATATGCCCGAATGATCATATTACACTCTTTTAGGTCAACCACATTCAATCCAAACTTGTGTAGCTATCTCAAAGGACAGACATTGATGGTGGATCCATCATCAACTATAACATATGAATTTTTTTGGACTTTATTATTGCTTGAATGAATAAAGGTCTATTATGGATTCTCCCCCCAACTAGCAAGTCTTCATCGAAAAAGGTAATGGCATTAGTAGGTGTTTTAAATCAAAGAGGCAATCATCTCGTAAGGTGAGCCATCTATGGCTATCTTGGCATTATTGAGAGCTCTGACCAATGCATCTTGGTGTTTCTTTAAGGCCATAAACAACTCTCATATACTGGCTTAGTCTTGTGTTTTCTTTAACTGTTTTAGGACCATATCATCTTATTCTCTAACTTGAAATGGGTCATTTTCTTCTGCAGTTTCCCTTCCTTTAGTAGGTTCCTTTTCTTTTTTAGGCGGCTGATAAACTTTCCCACTTCTAGTTACATGGTTGACTACAAGCTGCATCTCATTATTCTCTATATTGTAAGCTGATTGTTCATTATTACTCTACACTGGATGTGTTGCCAAGTTTACTTTGGACTCTTGTTGTGTTGAATTTTCCCTAATTTTCTAATTAGTCTCCTCGTTTGATTTTTACTAGATGTCAATACGCATGACTTATGGACCTTATCATTGAGTGAACCTTATTATTTTGCATTTTTCATCAAATTCTTCTCCCCATCTTGAGGGCACAATATTTTTCCTACAAATGTAGGAGGAGGGTGGTGCGGTGTATTTTACCTTATAATCAAATTTTCCAGATGTTTCTTATAGATGGCGGGGTTTAGTGCGCGCCTATGTTTATTGCAACCGCGACACTGTTTGATAACCAGTGTTGAAGGAACACACTAACCACTGTCACAAAGACATGACGTGGAGATGAGGAGTCACCACCCAGGGTAATAACTGGGACAAATAGAAAATGCTGGTAACTCAATTCTCTAATGCAAGCTAGCACCAAAACCAGGAGTTCTAGTTACGGAATACCAACTTCTTTTAGTCTTGTGTTCATTTAGATTTATTTTATTAATTACTATTTTATTCCCTAATTACATGCAATTTCATTAAACCTAATTGAACATCCATCTAACCCTAAGGCAACCAATCCATGAAAAAGC
>CATIWM010108493.1:0-11277 GCA_949671775.1 Mallotus repandus | reverse complement strand
AAAAAAAAATTAATAATAACAATAATTAACATAAAAATAATATTTCCTAAAAATAATTTACAATTTAGTTTAAAACAAACAAATCAAATCCAATAAATCTAATTTCACAGTCTATTTTCATCATCGGGTCCTCTGTCGCATCCATGCTCTAAATATCCCGAAATTGGGTGCTTACAGTACCGTCTTGCTTGTCTATCTCATGAACAAAATGGCGTTGCTGAGAAAAAAATTTGCCATATTGTTGACATTGGCTTAACTTTATTATCTCATGTTCAATTACTCTTAAAATATTGGAATTATGCTTTTCAATCTAGTGCAACTTTAATTAATTATTTACCATCTATCACTACCAACCACATTGCTCTTTTTACAATTTTATTTCATAAATCACCTCCATATGTTGATTTAAAAGTCTTTGGTTGTGCTATTTCCCTTACCTATGTCCTTATAATAAAAATAAATGTAATTTTGAAGTAAAATGTGTATATATTTAGGTCACTCTCCTAATCATCTTGGTTATTTTTGCTTAGATAAAGATACAGGAAGGGTGTACATAACTCAATATGCCAAGTTTAATGAACATCTATTCCTATTTGCATCCAATGTTGCTTCTCATGTGCAACACCTGCTTCAACTCCATGGCTTCATATCAAGACCATTTTTAATTTGGCATCCCTAACAAGTATGCCTCTTTTATATGCTCCTATCTCCATTTCTTCTTCTCATTCCACTACAAACTCTCCATCCTTATCCCCACAACCCACCAATCCTCACCTTTCTCCTCTTAATAGTCCCACTCTCCCTTCATCACTTGCCACCAATAACCTGCAATCCTTATTATCATCCGGATTAATTCTAGTTGTTGATTTATCTAATTATCCCTCTCAACCAAATACTCGTTCTGTACCTATTCCCGCCACTACACCTATCCAGACTTATCCTATAACTCTTCGCCCCAGTACCAGGTCTCACAAACAAGCTTTTCTAACCACTTCCGATCTCTAAATCGAACCCACTACCTACACTCAAGCTAAGAATCTAAAGGAATGATGTTTAGCAATGCAAGATAAGATATGAGCCCTTCAAATTAACAACACATGGTCATTGGTTCCACGTCCTTCAACCAAAAATATGGTCGGTAATAAGTGGGTGTTCCGCATTAAAAGAACTCCATCTGGTCACATTGAGCATTACAAAGCTTATCTTATGGTAAAAGGGTACACCTAGTTATATGGTGTTGACTATTATGAAACTTTTAGTTCAATGGTAAAGGCAACAACAATTCGCACTATTCTAGCCATTGCTACTAATAAAAATTGGCCTATTAATCAATTTGATATTTCTAATGCCTTTTTTCATGGAAATCTTAATGAAGAGGTCTATATGGAACAACCTCAAGGCTTTGTTGACTCCAAACATCCTACCTATGTTTATCGATTGTACAAGTCTTTTTATGACCTTAAACAGGCCCCTCGGGCATGGTTTCATAGATTACAAGTGTTTTTATGTGCTTTTGATTTTCACCCATCCAAAGCCGACACCTCTCTTTTTATTTATAATACTGGCACTGATCACTTTTTTTTATGTTATATTGATGATCTCTTAGTTACTGGCTCCATTATTGCTCTTGTTCGCAAGTTCACTTTGGCCATTCAACATGAATTTCCTGTCTGAGACTGAGGTTCCCTCCATTACTTTCTCGATATTACTGCTTATAAAATTTCAGTCGGGCTACTCCTTACACAACTTAAATATCTACATGATTTGCTCACTCGCACTCATATGGCTGATGCAAAGTCATGCTCCACTCCAATGGCCTCCTATCCACCCTTATCCAAGCATGGTAGTTCTTCCATTTCAAATAGTGATGAGTATCGATGCATTGTTGGTTCTCTATAGTATCTTACCATCACACGACCTGACGTAGCTTTTTCAGTCAATAAGCTTTGCCAATTCATGCACTCTCATACTTAGTCTCATTAGCGTGAAGTACTTAAAAGGAACTTTTTCTCATAGGTTGCTTCTATCTAGTGATTCAAACTGCACTCTTCAATATTTTAGTGACAGTGGCTGGGGTGGATGCCCAGATGATTGAAGGTCTACAAGTGGCTATGTGGTCTATCTTGGGAAATCTCTTATCTCTTGGATGTCCAAGAAGCAAAATACTATTGCTCATTCATCTACTAAAAGTGAATACAAAGCACTTGCTAATGCTAGTGCCGAATTACTATGGTTACGTTCCTTGCTCAACAAACTTGGTGTTTTTTAATGTCCTAAGGCTTTGTTATGGTGTGATAATATTAGTGCCATTTACCTATCAGCTAATCCAGTCTTTCATGCAAGAACAAAGTATATTGAACTGAATTTTCACTTCATTCGTGAACAAGTTAAAGTTGGCTTTCTCGACATTAAATTTCTAAAATCTCAAGATTAGCTTACAAATGTCTATATAAAACCACTAGGTAAAGAACGCTTTTGCACTCTTCGCACTAACATGTCTCTGCTTCCTTTGCCCATGGATTTGCAGGGGTATGTTAGAGAATAATAATGTATTGTTATTAGTTTGTATTGTTTTATAGGCTCTATATAGGCTATTGTAATTGTTATATAGGCTACTATTCAGCCTATATATTCCTTGTATTTATATTATTTGAATACACAGAAAATAGCCAAAATTGGGATTTGTATGGGTTTAATAGCCCAAAAAGTTAATTTTGGGCCTAATTGCACATTGGGTGATAGTTCAGGGGGTAAATTGCCACTTTAACCAATAAACATTGTTTTTTTAGTCCACCTAGCATAGATAATTTATCGTTCTTGGTGCATTATACCATTACTTTGTTTTTTACAAAGTAAAATATACTTTATCTTTATCAACATTGGATGAAAGTGTATTTTATCATCTAATGGTGGTTATTGACAAAGTATATTTTACTTTGTAAAAAACAAACTTTTACAAAGTAATGGTAGAATGCACCAATTATGTAAATTCTATGGTTACTTAGTTTTTTTAGTTACTTTTGTTTTACTTTGTCTTTATCACCATTGGATGAAAGTAAGTAACCACGAAATTTATAAAATTATTAGTTTAAAATTATTCTTCTATTTAATTATTTTTATGTCTTTATTTTTCTTTAATTTAATTTTATTCCTTCATAAAAAATATAAAAAGTTAAAAATCTATACATATATTAAAGGAAAAATCCATTTTCAAGCCCCTAAACTATACCGGTTTATTCTATTGAGCCCCTATTATTTTATTGTATTGCATTGAGCCCCTATGCTTTTATTTATATAGTTATTGAGCCCCAATTTGACAGACAAACTGCAAGTGTGTGCCACGCTCTGTTAAGTGGCGAGTGACAATTCATGTCCTATGCTGAATGGTCAAATGTTGGCTGACTAAACTTAGTTATGCTGACTAAGAATGTTAAATGGCAAGAATACCCTTAATAATAAGATTTCCCCAAATTAAAAAAATAAGAAACCCTAATTATCTTCTTCAACCTCTTAATTTGCAATGTTCTTCTCCCATTTTGCTCGCTCTTATCTTTTGATTTCAATGGCACTTCAAATTGGACTAGAAATTTAAATAATACTTCCTTGTTTAAATTGTCTAATTTAAACAAAGAAATTAGAAAGACCTAAATTTTGCTTTTACGGAAACTAAAATAAACCTAAACCTTGTGCAGAATATTTCGTGCTTAATTTCTAAGGTTATTCTTTTTAGTTCTCAAGTATCTGGCAAAATTGGCAAAATTCATGATCCTTCATAATGAGTAGCTAAGGTTCTTTGAGAAAGAAAGAGAAGAAAAAAGCCAGCATGTTTTGTGATATCATTCAAGGCTTTGTTTACCATGTTGAGGGACTAAAGCATGTGGTTTTGAGAGTTATTTTAGTGATTTGCAGGGAGTTTATGCCAATAAAACACTTGTCTAGTGCAAAACCTTTTGAATGACGAGAACTCGATACATCATTCATATTTCTTAGTATCCCTTGTTTTCTTTTTAGAAAATCATTTGTATCAATTTGGTTGTTTTTCATTCTTTTATTCTAAATTTGGTGAACTTAAATTGGTAGATTAAAATTTGCTCTCTCTCTCTCAAAATGAGCTAATCTTATACCAAAAAACAAACAAACAAAGGTCTTATGTTATGCATAATCCGATATGTTTTTATTCTGAATCTAATTAGTTTTCGAAGATTGCCAGTAACATGATTTGAAGCAGTAGTAATTGAGCCATGCTTTTCGAATGTTTTTTAAAATTTTTAGGAATTGGAATTGGTTTGCATGGCTAATTGCAATATTTTGCTAAACAACCATGTTGATCAAACTTGATATATGGGTGAAGAATTATTGTGGTGATGGGAGGTTGAAGAAAATGAGAGTTAGAGGTTGAAGAAGACAAATACTAGTGATTCAAATACCAAATATATCCCTCATTATTATTAAACTTTATTTTTAATATGACACATGTATATAATGACTATCTAACGTGGCATTTTTATTATTAAAATATTCAATACTTAACACTGTTTGATTAATCTGTCAAATTGGGGCTCAATAGTTACATAAATAAAAATATAGGGGCTCAATGCAATGCAATGAAATGATAGGGGCTCAATAGGAAAAACCATTATAGTTCAAGGGCTTGATAATGGATTTTGCCTATATTAAATACTAAACTCTAGCGTTATTAAACCTAAAATTTGAGAAGTGTTTCTCTTCATAATTCAACATGCACTCCTAAAAGTTTTTGTGTTATTATTAAAATTCACAATATTTTTCTATAAAAAATATAAAAAAAAACCTTTTCTATTTTTTCATAAATTTTTTTTTTATTTTAAAGCACAAATATTCTATTCTATGTACACTCTATTTCTATTACATTTAAAAAGTAAAAACTATGTAAATTTTCAACCATTTTCTGTTTTTTCTTTTATTTTATTTATTCAATTATTATTATTATTATTATTATGCATGCTAAAAAATATATATGTATTCTTCATAAAAAATAATCAAATAAAATTATTACAATAACTTTTTTAAATTTTCACTTCTATATTTAATTCATATGTAGTTTTTTATTAAAATATTAAATTAATTATTTTAAATGTGTATATTATTTAGAGTTTGCAAAAAGTATGGATTACCAGCTAGTTTATTAAATAATTTTAGAAAGTATTTGATTTAGCATACTGAGAAAATTGGTAGTTGTTTATATTAAATAACTAGATCATAGGTGTTTATTAAAATTGAAAAATTAGGGCATAACCGCGATTGATAGATTCATGAATTTAAAATTCAAGATAAGATATACATAATTAATAGTTATAAAATTATTAATATAAAAATGTTTTCTATATAATTATTTTTTATCTTTATTTTTTTATTTAATTTCATTCCTTCTTAAAAAGTATAAAAAATTATAAATTTATTAAGTAATTTTAGAAAGGTGATTTAGCGAATCGAGAGAATCAGTAGTTGTTCATATTAAATAACTAGGTAGTAGGTGTTTCGTGAAATTTAAAAACTATAATTTAATAGCAATATATGGATTCATTCATTTAAAGACAAAATAAATTTTAGAAATAGATTACGCAAATGAATAAGAATGTTTTTCTATTATCCTGCATTCAAAGATATTCAAAGCCCCACAAGCAATATAAACTCATTTTTAATAGTCAATTTGCTATCTAGTTTGAATACCTATTTTTTTTTAATGACTGGAAGATTAAAGGAGAGTGGAGGAATGAACCCATGACCTCACTTTATAATGTCCACCACCTGAGTCGTAAAGAGAGGACGGTTTGAATACCTATTTATATACTCAAAATTCAGTCTCTCTATATTTATTCTATCATTTAAGCGAATTCCCAATATGCTCTCTCAAAACTATTATCAATTATAGCAAGACCCCAAAGAGTTTGATTCCAATGCCAAATCAAACATTTCATAATCTTTTTATATAATGTTGATAATTGTTTTATTTCTTATCAACTTTGATTTTTATCAATTTCATACTATCTATGTAAAATATATAAAAGCTGAAGACATGAAAGTTACCACATAATATATGTTGTGCCATACATGGATTAATTGCACAAGAGGTTACCAAACTTTACACTAAATTTCATTTTGGTTCCATAAGTTTAGTTTGTATCTTTTTGGTTACAAAACATTGATTTTAATTTTTTTGAGAGGTCACCCAAAATAATTCTGACTAATTTAGATAACGTGGCACACTAATGTTATCACATTAGAGTACAACTCAACAAAAATTGTCATGTCATACTGTCACGTAACTTTCTTCATAAGACTATTGACTATAATTTTACTTTACTTTTCTATTTTTTTATAATTAACCTTATAAAATTATGATCAGCAATCTCATGAAAAAGATGATGTGGTAGTGTGACATAATAATTTTTATTGAGTTGGACTATAACTGTCACGACGTAAACCCTAAGGGGGCACTAGGGAATGGAAAAGCATGAAGCTTCTAAAACCCGTAATAAGCCTTAAGAAAATTATTACATAAAAACTAACTAGTTTTAAAATTCTAAGGAAAATCCGATAGAGTTTCTACTGTACCGGAAGAAAATCCAAAACATGCAAATATAAATAACCACTCCTAATATGTATACATAATCGCCACATCTCCAAAAACTTAATACCAAAGTCATCATCAACCCAACATCAATATCTTACAGAACATATTTATCCATAAAATCTCAAAATATAATTTAAACATATAATAATGCAAACACATTTGATGCGGGTCCAATATAATACCCTAATCTCTAAGACTAAGTATAGAGTAAGTAGGGTGTCGAACACTAGGAAATTTGGAGTAAATTTTGTATTAACCGAATAGATACTTAGATGGATAGGCAATAATATTAAAATAAAATATCAAATATTCTAATTATTCTAAAATTACTAAGAATTAATACTTATTCTAATTAAACTAAAAGTATCAAAACAATTTAAGTAATGTATATTAGAATTAAAATTGAGAATTAATCAAGAACTATATTTATTAACAAACACAAAAATACATGAAATGATTGGAGAATTTAGCCAACAATCCTTAAAAGCAATTCTTGTTGTCAATTAAGAGTATTTTCATTTAGAGTCTACAAGCACTCTCATAACATTGCAGAGATAAACAAAAATCATTAAGTTCCATGCCAATTATTAAACCCTTTAAAGTGAATTTCTTGTCTCCAAGTACTTTCCTAACCTTTAAATAAATTCAATTCCTTTTCCGCCAAATGCCTCAATTCTTATTGTAAACCTTTGATTAACAAGTTATATATGATGATCAAACATACATAGCACATCCAAACTTAATTGAATTTAAATCATTCATGAATTATAGAAGACAAAAATGTAGTTCTTATATTAATTCATCATTGTAATTCTAATAACAAAGACTTAGCCAAAATTCATGATAGTCAAAATTAAATAGCAACAAGAAAGTAAATAAAACATCAAGCAACTAAATAAAGAAAAGGGAAAAAGATTGTGGTTGATAAACTCTTCAATACTCCAGGAAGTTACTTGATAATGAAATGATCTTGATATCTTCCTTGAACCTTTAGCTTTGTCTTTTTAATACTTAATACTTCAATAATAAAGTTCACAATTGATACTAATATTCTAATTAATAACTAAATGTTTTTCATGCCTAAAATAGAGCCAAATTGATGTATTTATAGGCTTCCCATCATCCCAACTCGTACTTCCTTCAAATAGGTGTAATGAAATGTGAAAAAATACGTTGAAAAGACATGAATGGCAACTCGGCACCACTGTGTCGAGTTTGGTAACTCGGCATCTCCTGTCTCTATGCCGACTGGTTATAGAGTCTCTTTTGTCACGACTAAGCACACTAATACCGAGTCGGCACTCCTCTTAGAAGCTCCTTTTCGACTCTTCATGCATCATTCTTCATGCTAATCAACTCGAATACACTTCCATGCACAAATTAATCCTAAGAAGACCTACAAAATACAAAATTAATATGAGAATAACAAAAAAATAAGAATAATCATGCAATAATGAAACAAACATAAGCAAAAACTAAGAAAAGATAAGTATGAACATACTAAATAACTATGCTAATTTGCATTATAACAAACTCCCCCACACTTAGACCTTGCTTACCCTCAAGCAAGAAATAAAGACCTAAGTGATAGGAATAACAAAAAATTTTATCTTGTCTAATAAGATAAATGTAGCTATCTCAACAAGTCATATTAATCATAAAAGAAGTTAAGAAAAAGATTGTTAACAAGTAAACTTCCAATGCTCAACAATAATAGATAAAATAAGCTTCATGGCATAATTAATAAGTTTAACAACTTATCTCAAATTATCAAGAACAAAATCAAAGAATGTAAAGTTAAAATGCTAACCAAGCTATCGAACTATAATGTTCATTCATTAAACTTAGGATTTCTAAGAACTAAAGTAGCCATCAGGACTAAGATTAAGCAGACGCACTAACTTACTATTCTCATGGCATTTGTAGACACTTTCTTCTTCTTTCTCTTTTTTTTAAATATAAATAGATACATTTTTTCCGAATGAATGTAATTAAGGAGCATACTAGATTACACATAACTTACTCGAAATCCATCGACTCATGACATCATACATTCTTTCCGAATGAATGTAATTAAGGAGCATACTCAATTACACACAACTTACTCGAAATGTATCATGTCAACAAGCATTATTATTATTATTGTTGTTGTTGTTTTTATTTTTATTTTATTTTTATTTTTTGCAAATAAAGAAAATAATGTATCCTCATCAATTATTGAAAAGTAAGTTATTTATATTATGGCTAAAGTTTTCCTAAGGCTACAACAATATTAAAAAAAAAAAAGCTCAACTCCTAAACATCGTAGCTTTAAAAATGATTAGAAAGTTAACTAGACATTCTCTAGACTTTGAAAATAATAATAAAAGATAAAAAAAACTTAAAACTTATGCTAAATGAAACTGTAAAATTCTACCAATTTAGCATAAAAATTTTATTATTAACATAACATCAAAATGTAACCTCAATCACAATTAAGATAAACTTGTGAAAGAGACTACTTATAAATATGGAGAAGATAAAATGATGCAAAATGTAGCATAAACACACATGCATATAAACATAAGCATAATTAGAACATAAACATAATTAGAATATGAACTGTTAATATCCCTTCCCCCACACTTAAAAACACACATTTTCCCAATGTGAATTCTAAAAATAAAGTAAAGGGTAGGAAAAACTCCCCTAAGCGTCTGAGGGAGATGGTGGAAGAGAGTCGATGGTGAAACCGGAATGAGCGAAAAACTGATTCATTTTATACTCCATCTGACGTTAGCGGTGAGCAAGTTGGTGGTTCGAAGATGCTATCCCATTCAATTGGCGTTGCATCTCCTTTTGATTTTCCAGTATTTGCTCCAGAATATGTGAATCTCCACGTGAAGAACCACCAGCACCATATTGTGTAGGCATAGTTAGAAGAGGTACATCACCATGGGGTGTGTCTTCAGATTCCTCCTCATCAAAATCCTCCTCATCTTGCTCTTCGTCGATAGGCAGTGGTCTTGCCAATCCTCTCCAATAAGACCTAGACCTCGCCGGAATCAATTAGAAGCCAAAATCCATAACCTCACCTCTTACAAAGGCTTGCTTAGTGAAATAAAAACACTCGACAACACGGGTGAAATCATCCAAATTGATATCAAGAGATTTAGCAATAATAGTAATAACATGACCATGGGTCAGTGGAGCATCCTTATGTGAAGCACAAGTCAAAAATTGATTGGAAATCCAATAAATCCAACACACTTCTTTTTTAGTATGAATACACCATATCAAAAACAATTCTTGTGCAGAGACTCTATTAAATTCAGACTTATGAAAAACAACACATGCAAGAACCTTCAATAACCAGAATTTAATGTCCTTAATAAACATGGCCTTTCCCTTCTTAGCTTGGAATGGGGATTTCAAATCAGTAAAAAGGTCTAGAATTCATTAACCTTAAAGGACTTGGGGGGTCATAGATACCTTTTTTCTTAAAACTAAAAACCCAATGCATAAGAGGATAGGTAAGTTTGTGTTTCTTCCCTAACATCCTAAATTCAAGACTTCGGGAATCATTGGAGTTAACTTCTAAAGATGTGTAAAATTCCATAACCAACTCAACATAGATGTGCTCATGTATGGATGCAAATTTTTAAAGTCCACATGATGTTAACAATGGAATAAAGGATTCTTACATACCAACTTTTTAAAGTAGAGAAGATGGAATATACTTACAAGAAACGATTTCCCTAAACTTGAGTGAGGTAAATCGGTCACCTTCTTCATATGAATAAATGGGAAACTTGGATTTGTAGGTTGGTGCAAGATCCTCCATGGCTTGATGCTCCTCTTCAACTTAAGGTTGTTTAGAACCTCTTGATGTAGGACCCTTTGCCTTACTCATGGTGAAAGAAAATGGTGATGAGAGTGGGTAAAATGCAAAGAAGAGAAGAAAATGGGTAGAGAAAAGAAAAAGGGAGTGAAAATTTTGGTTATGGGAAAGAAAGATGAAAGGGAGCAATATTAAAGTGAGATGATGATAAAGAAAATAAAAATATGAAAAAAGAAGAATATATGAAAAGGGAATTGCAAAACAAAAAATTTATGGAAAGAAAAGGGTTGAGTGTAAGAGTAAATAAAATGTGCACGGGTAGAGAATATAAAGGTAGTAGTCAAAGGAGTTATAGGTAGTTATGTAGAGTATAGTGTAAAAGGGATGGGAAAGGTAATGACCTTTATTGGAAAAGGGTGTGACTTGCTTTGGGAATGAATATGTGTGGGGTTATGTTTTAGGAAGTTAAATGAAAAAGATATAAAAAAAATATTATTTATAAATTTAGTTTTTATTATTTTTTTAATTGAATGTGTGCACGAGTCGGCATGGTTGTGCCAACTTGACACAAGTTAAGTTTTTTTTTAGACAAAAATGTATTAAAAAGGTAAACAATGTGTGGATATAAACTAAACTAAGGAACCTAAAATTTATATACTACTAAAATATATATAAAATAAACCAAACTAAACTAAAGAAAAACTAATGTATAAAATCTAATGTATAAAATGAATTTAAATAATAAAATAAAATAAACACTACTAAAATAATAAATACTATTAATACTACTATATGGTTCAAAGTAAAACATATAATATATATAATATATGAGTATAACATACAA
>CATIWM010108483.1:0-17468 GCA_949671775.1 Mallotus repandus | reverse complement strand
TGCCTCAATCTTCTATGGATCAACCTGAATACCATCCTTAGACACTACATGTCTAAGGAATGCTACACTTTTCAACTAGAAATCACACTTTGAGAATTTAGCATAAAGCTGATGTTCTCTCAGTGTTTATAGTACTGTCCTTAAGTGATATACGTGCTCTTTCATACTCTTCAAATACACCAGTATACCACTACAAATTGATCCACAAATGGTTTGAACACTTTATTCATCAGATCCATAAAACAACTGGTGCATTAGTTAACCCGAAGGACATCACCAGAAACTCATAGTGGCCATATCTAGTACGAAATGTCATTTTAGGAATGTCGGCTTCACTAATCCGTAACTGATGATAACCTGACCTCAAGTCGATCTTGGAGAAGAACTATGCATCCTGAAGTTGGTTAAACAAATCATCTATCCTTGGAAGAGGATACTTATATTTAATTGTCACCTTGTTAAGCTCTCTGTAATCAATGCACAGTCTAAGTGTGTCGACCTTCTTCTTCACAAACAGGACTAGTGCACCCCAAGGAGAAACACTGGGTCTAATGAAACCCTTGTCCACCAAATCTTATAACTGCTCCTTTAACTCTTTCAACTCTGCTGGAGCCATCCTATAAGGCGGCATAGAGAAGAGTTGTGTCTGGAACAATATCAATACAGAATTCGATCTCTCTATGAGGTGGTAAACCTGACAACTCATCAAGAAAGACATCTAGAAACTCACATGCTATTAGAACATCTGAGATGGATGTCTTCTCCACTGTAGTATCCCTGAAATCCTTTTCTCAGCATCTTTTTAGCCGTGATGGCGGATATTAGATTCTGAGGTGCAAAACTCTTGTCACCCACAAATTTAAATTCTTTATCATTTGGAATTCTAAAAATCACCTCTTTACTCTGATAATCAATAGTGGCATAGTGCTGAGACAACCAATCCATTCCAAGGATCACATCAAAATCCATCACATCCAACAACACTAAGTCCACTGACAATTTTCTTCCTTCTACCAACATCGGACACCCAGGAAGCACAACATCAGTGTCTAACGAGTCACTTAGAGGTATGGCAACCGATAAAGGAACTACCATCCTTGCGGCTTGCCAACCCGACTTCGACGCAAAAATAGGGGACACGAAAAAATTAGTAGCACCCGGATCAAGCAAAACTCTAGTGTTAAAGAAACATACCGGGAGTGTACCTATGACAACGGCATTGGATGCCTGAGCATCTTACTGGGTAAGAGTAAAGACTTTGGCCTGTCCTCTGCCTCCCTACTGGCTAGTGGAAGCCTGACCAAAGCCTTTAGCACTACCTCTGTCTTCTCTGCCTCGCCCCTGCTAGGCCACAAATTGTGAGGTACTCTGAGACTGAGTTAGTGGTGGCTGATAAGGAGCTGGAGCTGCACTGGTAGTGGAATGCTACAGAACTGCTACTGATAACCAGAATAAAGGCACGCTCTAGTAAAATGTCTCATCTGTCCGCATCGAAAACATGCCCCCGGAGCCATGTAACACTGTCCCTAATATACTCTCCTGCAAATCTGGTAAGCACCGGTTGCAGATCCCGTGCTGCCATAATCGGAACTCTGGCCACTACTACTGCTAGTAGCACCAAAACCAAATCTAACTAGTCTGCGAGCTCCATTGTGACCATGCCTGCTACTCCTGTGAACTCTCTGCTGAGGTCTCTGGCCCTATTGAGCAAATCCTCTCTACTGTCTACTAGAGCCAATCTGAAATGTGGTGTATGCAGAGTGCTCTGAGATCCTCCTGCCTGAACACCTTCCATCCGATAATAATCGGGCATAGCTCATTGCCTGATCAATCTGAGCTCTATCTCCTTAGCCAACTCTATCACAGACTCAAGTGTCAGGCCTGTAGTCAGCATCCCAGTGAACGCAAAACCCAATCCAATGACGTAGGTAGTGACTGTGAAATACTGGTCTCTCATCAAGTCCTCTGCATACCGACCAAGTCTGAGGAACTCTCTGGTGTACTCCTCTATTGACTTGTTGCCTCTGGAAATGTTTGTCAGCCGAAGTCTGTAACTCATCTGTATAGGCTCTGGGCAGAAGCGTTTCATGAACCTCTCTCTAAACTGAGCCTAGGTAAATGTCATCATATGAGGCTGGATAACCTAAATGAACTAATACAATGCTGACCCCTCAACTGATAACTCGACGATCAATATCCTTGGATAGTTTGTATAAGCAGTCTAAGTCTTTAACTCAATTACTGAAGAAAATCCAATGGATCTGACATCCCATCAAATGATATCCTACCAACCCTGGCGTAAAACAATGTTGCCTCTGGGTCTGACATACCCAACTGAAGTCGAGGCTATATAGCTAGTATGGCTTGGGGCATAACTGCTGCACCCTATTGAACTCCAAGTGCAAAGGTAGCTTCGACAAATTCTTGGTCTACAGGTTCCTTATCCTGCAGCTCTCTTTGCCTTCGGCGACCTGCCGCTCTTTCGTGTCTACCTCTATCCCTTCACCTAACTGGCGGCTTAGGGTCTTGATCTCATCCTAATAAAACTCACCATCATCGGCCTCATCGACCGGTGGAGCAACTCGTGCTCACCTCATTCTGAAAGAAAAGAAAGAAAACACAATTCAAATAACAAATAAATATCCTAACGATTACGCAGAAATCTAAAAGCAATGAAGACTTTTCAAAGATGTAGTTGAACCTAATTGCTGCAGTAGTTTCAAAGAAAACTCAACTCTAGCAACTTAGGTCCACAATACTAAACCTAGGCTCTAATATCAACTTTATTAGGACCCAAACCCGAGAGTCATGACTGGTGCTAGGGAATGGGAATTCACACGAATTCTTAAACACAAATTAAACATTCAACATACATATAAAAATACCTAAGAATTAAAACTTTAATAATATAAAGAAAACACCATATCATATCATAATAAAATATTTATACAAATATTCATTTACACAATCTCAATCTAAAATAACATCATATACTACCACAAGATATATTACTGCTGCAGCGTCTAATAAAATACAAGAAAAGTGGCAGTTCAAAATTTACATAAGTCAGCCGGGGAAGAAAGAATCCGCCAAAGAGTACTACTAGTAGAGGTCTGACGAGAAAAATCCTGAAAAATAATTGAGGGGGGTCAGACCTCACTGAGTGAGTCATTATTATATATATGCATATAACCTAATATACGTACACACAAGCATCAATAATAATATTCATATATTTATATTTATATAAATATACATACAATCCACACCGATGCTTGAAAATATTTTTCATAATTTATTTTGCTAGAGGATTGGAGCAGAACCCTAAAAAGTTCGCATCCTTAAGTCACATAATCCTTACTTGCCATCAGGGTCACTTAAATACCAAAACATTTCTTTTTTCCAAATTGACGGTGGACTGGCCTTAAGACATTGAGTCAACCGAGCTCCCGTAGTCTCACTGCCAGCAAGACTTGCCCCGAGACACTAAGTTAACTGAGCTACAGCAATTACACTTCTCAACCACAATTCTCAATATATCATTTAATCATCAATCAATAAATTATATCTTAGCATCTAACATACTGTTGCGCAATAGTCCTAGTGTAACCCACTAGGTGGCACGTTCTACGGCTATCCTCCAAAAATATTTTATTTTAAATAAATAAATAATTCATATTAAATATGAAAAGCATCCAAATTATGAACATAAAGTTTGCATTTAAATATGTATATGAAATCATGTGTATGTGCATACATGGTAAAGATAATAATAATTAATAAATAAAATTTGATTCAAACTAATTTATTAAATTCATATCATTAAAATATGGATGCTAACAATAATTTCAATATGTCCTGCATACATATAATAATAACTCATAGGTATGTGCTCCTGTACTCTGGTTCGGCTGGCCCGGTCCGGAAGGTCTAGCTCGCGGTGCAGCTAAAAAAAAAAAATAATAAATAAATAATTATAAAAAAATTTCTAATTTTGTACTTTAAAGATTTCTAAAGAACAACTCGATCTAGTTACAGACTCGACTAAGACTCCAGATTTAGGATCGATCTGATGTCACGTTTTACGAGAATTCTACCAAAAATTTGGCAGGCTTTTTTGTAAAATGGATATCTCTCTACTAAAAGTAGAGTCGTTCCTGCATGCAAACACACTTCTAAAATATTCGCAATACAACTTCTCGGGTTGGGCCCCTGAATTATAATTATTGTCCAACCGAGAACCAGTACAATTCACAATCAATTAAATAATATAATAATTTCTCAAATCACCAAAATATCTCATAAAAATATTAAAAATATTTATTTTCCAAATAAATGATAATATTCTAGTTTTTAATAATATTTTGCTAATAAAATTCATAAATAGAAAAAAATTCCATTTTACAATTAAATTAGCATAAATTGTAAATAATTTTTAAAATCACTTATTAATATCATAAAAATAATAAAATGCTCATTTAACTTAAAAATAATAAATAAGTTTATTTTCCATATATTTTTTCCAAAATTATCACTAATTAACAATTAATTAGAAATAACTAAAAACATTATTTTTCATACCCTTATTAATAAAAAATAATCTAAAACCGAATAATTAACAACAATTATCCGAAATTTACTAATAATTAGATAAAAATAGGAAATAATTCATAAAATTTATTTTAATACTATTTATTACTCAAAAACTATTCAAAACATAATAATTAGCAATAATTTCAACTAAAATATAAAAATTACAAATTATTCTAGAAATTAAATCTAAATACATTTTTGGAAAGCTCTCAACATCTAGATCAAAATTTATAATTACACTTAATCCTAATTCAAACTCAAAAATAACCAATATTCAAAAATAGGTAAATTTAATTTACCTAAAAGTGGAGTTGAATCGAGCTCGGATCGAACAAATCGAGAGAAGAGAAATGAAGCCCACTCCAAGAGGAAGAGAACGAGCTATCAAGCTCAGCCTGAGGTGGCTAGAGTTGTCGCCGGAGAGGAGGAGAAGAAGAAGAAGGAGGGAGGTGGGGGAGGAAATGGTCCTCCACGTTTCTTTTTTTTTTCAAAAGTACAAAAGGACAATATTAAACTAATTTAAATTAAAATATCTCTTTTTCAATTATTTTCACCCACAAAATATATATATATGTACACACTTAACAATATTAAAGTGTATTAAAATACACTAAGTCAATAATTTTACATAAATAATACTCGACACAAAAATTTCAAATTTAGTTTCACTAATAATCAAATATCGTAAATTAATAAAATAATTATTAACACTGCAAATCCCAGAAATTTAATTTTATAATTTACAAAAATCCAGGTTATAACATTGGAGATAGAGCAGTAGAGGAGAAGAAGGAGATGGACAAGCGGCAGCAATAGAAAAAAAAAAGCAGTGGAAGTGACGGGAAAAAAAAGGACACACGTGTTATATTTTGAAAACATAGGACATGCGTGTAATTTATAGAAAACTTGGGGTAATTGATGTTATTGCCTCCTCTTTTTTGGGTATTTTTGTGAACATCCCCAAAATCAAATTAATATGAGGAGCATTATTGAAGTAGAATTCCAAGTTTAACAGAAAATCAGCTTTGGTTGTGTTTTTAATCTCGTGGAGAATGGGAGAGTAGGCTCTAATAAGCTTTGAATTGAACCCCAACTTAATTTTATTAAATTAAAACATTACTTTAAATATAAAAAGAAGTAAAAATATTAAATTAAAAAAGAGCTAATTTTGAGTTGAACTTGAGTTTTTACAAGCCAATATTGAGTCAAGTTTAAATTTACAAATAAAAATATTCTACATGATATAAGTTTCATTAAATACCTACATAAGACAATATTTTATTGACATGTGTTTTGTATATGTCTATTTAAAGTTTGAGGACTTAATTAAATGTAAATAATTCATTAAGGACTTATCAAATGAAACAAGCGAACTGAAATTTAACATAAATAGTATGATGTGGTAATAATTTGATAGAAAATCTATTCAATTTTAATGGACATTAAATTAAGGATGTAAAATTTACAAAAATAAAAGTCTGAGATTTCAATTAAGGACAATAATTCAATAAGAACCAACTGAAAGAAAATAGAAAAATTCAGAGATTTTAAAATGGTTTAAGCCTTAGATAAAATTTTAAGTGCATTTCACTTATTAACGTTTTCTCTCATAGCTACAATATTTGAGTAAATGTATATGTACTATTCAAACATTTACTTTATTATAGTTTAGATATTTAATTTTAGTTTATCTTTTTAGTTATTAAACTTCTATTTCAATTTTAATGGTTAGTTATTGGTGGATGTGACCTGCAAGCGCACAGAGTCGTTCAAGTAGTAAAAAAAAATCGATCTCACAAGGAGTGGAAATTAATTATTGAACTACTCTTTGTATTCATTTTTTTAATACTCGAATAAGATTATTACTAAAAATTAAACTAATATTTAACAACTAATTCTATCTACATTTAACTTTACTAATTATATGAATGTTAAGGTTTTTATTCCCGGCTCAACTTATCGAAAGAGTGTGTCAATCTCATTCTGAATTATTAATTTCATTTCATTTTTCAAGCATCTTTTGAATTATGAAAGTCTCTCTTAAGCACTCTCACAATTTATTAATCATAACAACTAATCGATTATTTAGCTCTTACTAACTCAAGCAATTGATTATTTTCAATATTGAAGAGCAGCTTTTCAAAGGAATATTAATAACTAAACTGTCTCTCAACTAATTCAATTAAATTAATAGATTATTATTGTGTTCTCAGTAGAGTCAATCTCTTAATCTAACCTTGTCATCTAGATCAATTCAAAGGTTAATCAGTCCAAAGAAAAGAAGGAATTCCAATAATAATCATGGAATTAGAATTTAGTGAAGTCCAATAATAATCAATTAAGTACATTTTGAGCCGAGTCTAAAAACCCCAGCTAATAGTTTAGCTACTCATGGTAATTGAAGAAAGTAAAAAATAAGAGTTAAGAATTCCATACATAAACATCATAATATAACAAATAAAGCACAAGAGAATAATTGAAAGGAAAAACCTTTTTATTCTCCGTCTTTTGAAATATGTTTGTAATCGTAACTTTGATCTTCTACTCATTAAGGAATCCTTGAGTAGATAAAAAATCAACCAAAAAATAAACTAATTAAAATTGTTGTGTAATAACCAAGAAAAAATGAGAAAATTTGTTGTGTGTGTGTGTGTGTATATATATATATATATATATATAAAAGAAGTGTAAGAAAATCAGTGTGATCGGGTTGAAGAGAGAAAGTGGATAATGGTGGCAATGGTTGATTTGGAGAAAGGAGTATATATGTATATGTAGGTTGATGTGGATATAGGTTGTTTTGGGTGGATGTTGGTGTATAGTTGTTTTATGGTTTTATTGGTGGTTGTTTGGTCGATTAGTTGATCGAGGTTGTTTTGGGTTGCTAGGTTGCTTGGTTGCTTTGGTTGCTGAGTTGTTTTGTGGTTGTTTGGTGGCTTAGTTGAAGATTGTTGATTAAAGTTGATTTGAGTTGCTAAGTTAATTTAAGTTGGTAAATTTATATGGCTGGTATTGGTTGTTTTTGGTTGTTGAGAAAAAGAAAAATGGGTGTGTGTCTATATGTAGAGACGACGTTGCTAAGAAGAGAAGAGCTGTGATTTGACAAATATCTATTTTAGTCCCTAAATTCTTTCTCTTCTTCGTTAACTATTCAATCGACCTCCGATTGATTTGAAATTTTAACCATAGACATTTCTCGACATCTTCTATGCACTAGTGGTGTCTTTTTGAGTAGATTAAGTGCAAAACAATTTCAGATTTGGCTTCAAAAATTTTGTCTAAGTTGTCAGAGTTAGAACAATCACTTTGCCAATGATCAGAGAAAGCTACCATTGGCAGCTTATTCCCCATCATCCTAGGAGTTTGTAGATGCTAGCCTTGCATTCAATCTCTGCAGGTAGAATATTCTGTGAATTTTTCAGTAATTTTCCTTTTAAATTCCAATCTCTTTATTCCGTGAGTATTTTGGGATATTTGAGGCTTTAGATTTGTTCTATTAATTGTTGCGAACTTATTAGTTTGTTCATTTTGGTTGGGCATTGTGTTTGTAGTGAGAAATCCAGCTGGTCCCACCTAAAATCGGGTGATGAACAATAACCAACCCGGAAAAATTCTAAAATTATTTTTAGTAAATAGTATAAATTATGTTGATCAATTTTTGTAATTGGAGTTAAGTCCAATTCCTTATGGATTTTGAGATAAAATTTCTAAAATGATTATGGTGGAAATTATTTATTTCCATATAAATTAGTTTAAATCGTCGGAAATATTCTTAAGCCTTAGTAATTAATCCTTTATGGTATTCATAAGGTTATTTTGATAATTCCTTGATTTTTATATAATTTTTCTAAGATTTTTAAGGGTTTATTTAAAACTATTTATTAAATAAATAATTATTTATTCTAAAGAGTTCAAGAGCAGGAGGTGCAGAGCATAGACAACCGTAGACACATTGGCCAGTACACTCTACCTGTGAGTTGATATTATAAAGTGTTTGTTGAACCTGTACATAAAATTATAATTTCTTTTATGAAATAAAATATAATATGATACGGCTACATATTTTTGTGCCTTATTGTTATTAAAGTTTGGCTAAACATTTTAGTTCTGTTTTTGCATTAATTTATTTTAGTTTATATAATAAATATGTTTTGGAGAAAAATGGTAGAATGTGCTATGTGGTGGGTATCACTAGGACCACGTGCGCACTAGTTAAGATTATGTTTGTTATATGTAGATGTGCTTGGTGGAGCTTGTTCTCTCGAGCAGTGTTGTGGTTTATGCTCGATTGAGCTTGTTCTCTCAGGCATATATGTGGATTGAGTTTGTTGGAGCTTGCCCTCTCAAGCCGAAAATAAGATGTGACTCAGTTGAACTTGTTCTCTCGAGACATCGAGAGAGGATTAAGTGACCTGACTGCTGCTATAACTCGATTGAGCTTGAACTTTCGGGACTGGTGGTCACTTGGATTTAAGAGAGCCGAAAGGCTAGTAGAATAAAATTTTAGGGTTCTACTATAATTTCCACTAAAGATTTTAATTTACATAATTTTCATATGAGAAATTTTGTATTAAAGAGATTTATAAATTTTGAAACGGTATTTATATAAATATGATTGTTTTATTAAAGAAAAGGATTTTAAATATTTATTTTATTTAATGGTTTTAAATAACTATTTTAAAGCCAACATGAATTTTATAATATTAATTCACTCAGTGAGGTCTGATTCCCCTTAATCTTATTTTTTAGGATCTCACAGGCAGTCTATCTCATGTCATTGTTTGCACCGGGTTTCTTCTTCTCTGGCTATCTTATGTAGGTCTATTTGACATATGTATTGTGTATTTAAATTCTAGACACCACAGTAGTTAAATGGCTTGTATAACTTGTATTTGTGATATGATATTTTTAAATACTATCTTGTGAATTATGGTGGATTAGGGTTTTATCGTGATGTAGTATGGAATGGAAAACATATTGGAAGTGTTATTTGTTATTTTTAGGTTTTGTTTTTATCCTGGTACAAAGGAAACTCTTCCAAATTTTCTTTTAAATTATACATTGGTTAATTTTATTTTGAAAATTTTCTTAAGGCTTACTACGGATTTTGGAAGCTTCACGCTTTTCCATTATCTAGTGCCAGTCACATGCCCTTGGGATTTGGGTCATGACATGTTATAATTTTAAAAATAAAAGTAAACTATTTTATTTCTAAGGCTAGCCAACCTCTTATCAGGAGGCAAAACAACACTATTTATAATAGTTCTTAAGAAACCCTAAAACTGAGTTTCCTATTTTCGTTCCCATTGAGGCACACGGTTGTGCACCTTAATATGCATGACTATGCATACTTGAATTGCTAGAAAATTTAGTAATCAGGCACAGCCATGTAAGTTTAAGCACATAGCCATGCCTGTGTTAGTCTTTGGCAGGCTTGTTCTTATTTGAATCAGGCACAGTCGTGCAAGTGTGGCTCTCTACAAGGTCACTTTTCTAGCCTTAGGCACAACCGTGCATGTTCATGTGCATAGCTATGCAAGCTTCCACATCGTCATTTCACAAAAATTTTAAGTTTTTCTCTTTAAGTTCTCGCTTAGACACCTCATGCATTGGTCCCATCTTAAGCACACCTAGCCATTCAACACAAAAATTATCAAAATTGAGCAAAAACAATAAAAAAACAATAAAACTATTAAAAACTCTAAAAACCTATTTCCTAAAGAATCTAACCTAATAATGCCAATATTCAATGCTATACAAATAAGCGCTCAAACTAAAGCGTTTTTCACGGTTATTAGTTATTTAGCAGAATTTTAACTTTATGGCAACTAAAAAAGGAATATCTTAAAAATATTGGCCACATGATCTTCCACCTCACTTAAAATAATAAAAAAATTAAATAGACATTTGGTTACCAAATTTTGATTTTATTTCAATTTGGGTACTCAGTTTTAATTTATATCTTTTTTTATACAAAACATTCTATTTAAATTAAAATTATAACTTAATCAGTTCTAATTCTACAAATAATTAATATTATTCTAATCATATTAAAATTTAAATTTTTAATACTTTTAATGATGACAATTAATAATAAAATATAGTTCAAAAGGATAAAATCAATAAATTTTGTGTTTACAAAAAATAGAGTTAAAGTATTCAAACATATGTTTTACTTTTTTAAAAATAAAGTTTAGAGACTAAAAAAGAAAGCTTTATGTATATCTTTTTAACACCAAATATTTTTTTTAAATTGAAAGTAAATGTACATGTAATATTGTTATTTAAAATTCATAGATTGTGAAGGAAATTAAGCTTAGACAAATTATAAATATTTATATAGACATTGAAAATGCCCTTTGGGGGGGTGGGGGGGAAGGGGGGTGGATAAGGTACTATATGAGAATTTTAGAGAAAATAAATTGAA
The DNA here is from genome assembly GCA_949671775.1 of Mallotus repandus. Taxonomy (NCBI): domain Eukaryota; kingdom Viridiplantae; phylum Streptophyta; class Magnoliopsida; order Malpighiales; family Euphorbiaceae; genus Mallotus; species Mallotus repandus. Next base: position 6,448 of record CATIWM010108483.1, on the reverse strand, counting down.
TTTAGGCAATTGAGTAAGAATTAAAAGAATGTTGAGAAAGAGGAATGTTGGACATAATAATTTAAGGAGTTCGGATTCTCAACAATCCTACGTCTCTACATAACTTATCCCCAAGTTAGGATTTTTAATCCCACACAATCGTATTCAAAAGATTGAGATTACACAAGAGTTTGAGGCTCACTCTTCAACCTTATAATCAAGAGTTTATTGGCTCACTCTTAAACCAAATCCCAAGTGCTTTAATAGCTAAACACTTAAACCGATTCCTTTAGAATAGAATCTCACTTCCCATTTTCTAAACTTAAAAAATAGAAGAACAAAAATATCTATTCTAATACTCACCAACTGTCACAAGAGTTATACAAATATAAGAATTGTTGAAAAGAGTTTTTGAGAGCTTAATTGAATGCTTAAAATAGAATAATTGATAAATAAGTTTCTTAAACATCAAATGAACTCTAAGAGTTGTTTATATAGATAAACAACTGAAAATGTGGCTGTCAGAGGCATTGATTATATCTCCAACATCTCTTATTAAATTTTGAATCAACTTAGACATTTTACAGCTGATATGCCACTCACGGTCGTGAGGAGCAAGCTCTAGCTTGTGAGCAGAAAGAATGTAGTTGTTGTGTTTAAAAATTTCTATTGCAACTTATCTCTGCTGCCCTCACGAGCGGCTCACAATCGTGAGGGGTGCTAGTGAGGAGCTCTGAATGCTTTGAGAAATTGAGCTCTTCAGGCACTGTTAAGGCTCGGCTCGTGAGGTGCTCGTGAGCAGACCACTGCAAGTCCAAAATTGTATATTTTTGGCATATAATTGCTCCATAATGTTTGGACACTTGCATAGGTTGAATTACTTCATTGAAATGCATATTAATACTCATTTAAAGACTATTTTAATGTCATCAAACATTGAGCAAAATATTTTCTTGAAAGATCAAACTTCTACACACTTAAAAGAAATTATTACTAATTTAAATTGATTGTCAAAGTCCCAAATTAGGAGTTTGATCATGCAAATGGTAAACAATCTCCCCCTTTTTGGCTTTGACAACAAATTTGATAAAATAATAAATAAAGTGTGTGTGTCTGTGTTCAAGAAAATAAGTATCATGAATAAAATTAGCTCCCCCTTTCGAATTAAATAGATGCACTAAGTGAAGATAAATTTGCTCCACCTTAATATATGCATAAAATTATTATTAAAGCATGAAAGAGGAATATAAAATAAAATTTAAATAACCAATAATCATAAAGGAGATTATTTTAAGAAAAGATACCAATTGAAAAGAAATTTTCTCCTTTATATAAATATATTTCTTTATTTCTCCCCTTTTTTTGGGGTCACGATAAGAAATATAAATTTATATTAAATAAAAACTTCAAATAATATAAAAAATGAACAAGTAATGTTAAGACACAAAAACATGATAACATGATCATTAATACTTTAAATAAAATATCACAAAATAGTACATAAATACTACTTAAAACATAACAAACTTAAACAACACATAACACACATGATCATGTAGCGCTTAGCATATCACACACACAAACACATCTTTTCTTCTCTCCCTTTGTCAAAGACAAAAGAAAAAGCAGAGATAAACTAGAAATAAACTAAAAGGAAACCTAAAGGAAATAAACTAAGAACTAAAACAATAAAAACTAGACCAAAACTAAGGAAAAAATAACTAAGGGTCTTGAGGTTCTTGGAATGGAGGAGGAGGTGGAGGAGGAGGGTTCCAAGTGCATTGGATGTTGTGATGACCATATAGATGATGAATGTCAAGCTCCATATGATCCATTCTTTACTTGAACAAATCAAGTCTTATGTCCACATAACCAAATCTTGTGTTGAAGTTTGATTCCATAAGAGATAGACAATTGAAGAAACTACCAACCCAACCCGGCTCATCATCCATATTATGAGAAGGGTAAGGACCTCTTTGCCTCTTCTTTTGAGGTGGAGCTTGAGTTAGGACTTGCTCTTGTGGGATTTCTTCTTTAATTTGAACACTTTCAAGCCCATGAGTCCCAATTTGCTCGATGTCTTCAAGGTCTTTAGCTAATTCTTCATCATCTTCATCTCCGTTTTTATTCTTCAGAACTCATATACCTCTAGCTAGTTTGAATTTTCTAGAGTTCCTCAAAAGATTTTCATCAAGAAAAGAAGGTGGAATGGAAGGAATGTTGTTCAAGGTAATTCATAAACAGTTTACAATTTAAGTGATAAAACCTCTAATACACAAACTCCCACTTACATAATAACTTACTGACTAAAACTTCCATTGAAGCCATCTCCCTAATTCAACATTTATACCTTCAATAAGGCATCTAATAAGGTATAGGTCATCAAAGGAAATTGCTTTATTACTTAAGCCCCTACATGAATAGAGTAGGTGATAAACCTATTCACATACAAAAGAGATTTTTAAGAAAAATTATATGCTTTTGTTTTTTTGGCTTCAAAAGATGAACTTGTATTAGCTTAGAGTGTTGAATCCAAAAAGGTTTAGGTTGCCAAGAAGAATTAGGAGAATTTAGACCACCTTATCTAAACCCAAAGATGCTATCAAATTCTTATGAGGTAAGAAATCTATCTCTCCCGCCCAATCTAAATCTCATGCTATTCATAGTATTGTGCTCATCAAAGTGGTGAGTTCTCAACCAATAGGAAGAAAGAAATTCATGGACTAAAGATGGATATATAGAATAGGCATTGAAAGCAAATTTATACATACCAACGTTCTTAAGTAATGTTCTAACCTCATTGTAGCACCCCATCTTTTCTAATATGGCTTGAGACATGAATTTTGAAAAGATTATCTTCCTTTCCTTGAATTGAGCAAGCCTTTGCCTAATTTGGGCTAAAGTATAGGAGAGAGGAGGTTGCTTCTTTGGTTGATCTTTGGTAGCTCTCCTAGATAAGGAAGGAACATCTTAAGTTGTCTTCTTCTTGGGAACCATGGTGATGAGAGAAAAAATTGTTAGAAGTGAAAATTTATATAGAAATCATAAAAAAAAATTTTAATTGTTAAAAGGTATTATATACAAAAAATATGCCAAAAATAAATATGAGTGAAAAACTTGCCTATTGGCAAGATTTATGAAAAAAGTATCAAATACTGAAAATAAATAGAAAGCATAAACAAGTGAAAAAAAAAACCATGAAAAACACATGAATTCAACCATCAATTCAACAATTTATTATAAAATTAAGACAAACTTTCATCATCAATCATTCCAAGCTCATGCTTAATGAAATTCAATCTTTCCTCATAAAGAGGTTTGGTAAAGATGTCTGCTAATTGGTGATTAGTATCAACAAATTCAAGATGAATATCACCAATTTGAACATGATCACGTAATAAATGATGTCTAATATCAATATGCTTAGTTCTAAAATGTTTAATGGGATGCTTACTAAGGTTTATAGCACTTGTATTATCACATTTAATAGGAACGTGATTAAGTTCAATGCCATAGTCCTTGAGTTGTTGTTTTTACCACAAAACTTGTGAGCAATAACAACTAGCGGCTACATATTTTGCTTCAGCAGTGGACAAGGCAATCGAAACTTATTTCTTGCTAAACCAAGAAACCAAACATTATCCTAAGAATTGAAAAGTTTCAAAAGTGCTCTTTCTATCTAGTAAACTATCGGCAAAGTCCGCATCCAAATAACTAATTAAGTCAAAGGGTGAACTCCTAGGATACCAAAGTCTTAAATGCAAACTTCCACTTAAATATTTGAAAATTCTCTTGATTGCATTCAAATAAGACCCTCTAGGACTCGATTGAAATCTAACACGCAAGCATGTAGCAAATATGATATCTGGTGTACTTGTAGTTAAATAAAGAAGGGATCTAATCATACCTCTAAATCATTTTTCATCAACCGGCTTGCCATTCTTATCCGTGTTGAGTTTGGTTGTGGTACTCATTGGAGTTTTGCTTGATTTGACTCCATCCATGCCAAACTTCTTGAGAATGTCTCTAGCATACTTGGTTTAATTGATGAAAATCACATCTTTGCATTGCATGATTTGAAGTCTAAGGAAGAACTTAAGTTCACCCATCATACTCATCTCAAATTCTCCTTGCATTAGCTTAGAAAATTCCTTATACAAGCAATGGTTAGTAGCACCAAAAATAATATCATCAATATAAATTTGAATAATTAACAAATTATCTTTGGATTTCTTTATGAAAAGAGTTGTATCAACCTCCCTTTAGAGAAACCTTTCTCTAATAAGAAGTTGCTCAATCATTCATGCCAAGCTCTTAGAGCTTGTTTCAATCCATATAATGCTTTTGAAAGTTTAAAAACATGATTTGGAAAATCAAAGTTTTAAAAACCCGGAGGTTGTTCAACATAAACCTCTTCTTTAATAAAACAATTTAAAAATGCACTTTTAACATTCATTTGATAAAGTTTAAAATCCATGTAAGATGCAAATGCAAGTAGCATTATAATAGCTTCTAACCTTGCAATGGGGGCAAAGGTTTCATCATAATCAATGCCTTCTTCTTGATTATAACCTTTAGCTATTAGTCTTGTTTTATTCTTGGTTATGACACCTTGTTCATTCATCTTATTTTTAAATACCCATTTGGCGCCTATAATAGGATAATGTTTTGGTCTAGGAACCAAAGTCTAAACTTTGTTTCTCTCAAATTGATTTAATTCTTCTTGAATAGCAAGGACCCAAAATTCATCACTCAAAGCATCATTGACATTTTTGGGTTCAATTTAAGAAATGAAGGCTAAATTAATAATAAACTTAAGTTGAGAATGAGTTGTTAGCCCTTGTGTAGTATTACTAATGATAAGATCTTGAGGATGTGCTTTCTTGAATTGCCAATCCTTTAGAAGATCATCCTTCAAGATAGATTGAGGCACCTTCTCACTTTTTTCCTTGTTTAGACCTTCAAGTTCTAAAGGTTTGCTAGCATTTTCTTCTTGAGCATTTGTATCCACAAGTTCACCTATATCATCATCATCACTACAAAAATCCTTTCTAGGATCAAGTGGGTTAGATTCATCAAATACAACATGCATGGACTCTTCTACTATACTAGTTCTTTTATTAAATACTCTATATGCTTTGCTGGAGGTAGAGTAGCCTAAGAAAATTCCTTCATCGACTTTAGAGTTAAATTTTCCAAGATTATCCTTGGTGTTTAATAGAAAACACTTGCATCCAAATACTCTTAGATATGAGATTTTAGGTTTTCTATTATTCCAAAGCTCATAAGATGTTTTGTTTAAAATTGGTCTTTTAAAAACTCGATTTGAAATGTAACAAGATGTGTTAATGACTTCCGCCCAAAAGTATAATTGTAAATTATACTCATGAAGCATTGTTCTAGCCATTTCCATAAGAGTTCAATTTTTCCTTTCAACTACCCCATTTTGTTGAGGAGTTCTAGGAGATGAAAATGTATATGAAATACCATTATCATTACAAAAGATTTTGAAAAATTCGTTTTCAAATTCGGTTCCATGATCACTTCTAATAGAAGTAATGCAAAAACATTTTTATTTTTGAACTCTTTTTGTAAAATTTTCAAAAGCTTTAAAAGCATCATTCTTCTGAGTAAGAAAACACACCCAAGTAATTCTAGAGTAGTCATCAACCAATACATACGCATAGTGCATTCCACCGAAACTAGTAACTCTAGTTGGACTAAATAAATCCATATGTATAAGTTCAAGTGGTTGATACAACATTTTTGAGCTTAAATGAGGACTTGGATTGTTTTCCCTTTTGACAAGCATCACAAGGTTTATCCTTAGTGAATTCAAGTTTCGGTAAACCAATCACAAGTTGATGTTTTCAAAGATCATTTAATAGCTCAAAATTTGCATGTCCTAACCTTCTATGCCATGTCCATGTGTCATGAGAAATAGCCATCAAGCATTTAATATCTTTATTATAAATTTTATTCAAATTAATAACATAGACATTATTAACTCTTTCACCACTAAAAATTACCTTGTCTTCATCAAGACTACTAACAAAGCAATTCTTAAGATAGAAAGTGACTTTATTTCCCATATCACATAATTGATTTATACTAAGCAAATTATGTTTGAGACCATCAACAAGCAATACATGATGTATAGATAAGGATTGAGAGTTACTGATTTCTCCAGTGCCAACAATCTTTCCTTTTGCATTATCCCCGAAACTAACATGTCCTCCATCCTTAGAATTAATCTTGTTAAATTGCTCTTTGTCTTCGGTCATGTGTCTTCAACATCCACTATCAAGATACCATTTACTTTTTATTCTTGTGGACTTCAAGCACACCTACAAAATGCAATTTACACATTCTTTTGAACCCAAACCTTTCTTGGCCTAGGTTGGTTAGTCTCAAGGTAATCCAAAGGAAGCAAGTTTAAGTGCAATCTTCTATAGAAGCACACATTACT